>PITA01006802.1:42047-81870 GCA_004023965.1 Spilogale gracilis
CCCCCCCCCCCCCCCCCCGCGGCCCTAGACTTCGATGGCTTCCCAGTGTCCAAAACGCATGGAGTTAGTATTATTTCGCTAATTCCGTGTTGTCTTTTCTTGCCTCTTCTCTTGGCTTAATAGCTGCTAATCCTTGAAAAACTGATTTGGCACCGCCTCCTCCAAGAAGTCTTCCCTGACTTCACAGTGCTGGGCTTGGTCTTACTTAGTTTGTTGTACAGCTCTGCCAGCAGGGGCCACACAGTCTCCTCCCACTGTGCCTCGCCAAAGCTGGGAAAACAGTAGGTGATTCATATGTGTTCATCATATTTCAAAATGGTTGCTTTTCCCCTCTTCTCTATCAAGCTCGAGAGGATTTTTCTCCAGTATTTACTGTGAGAACCCGATGGAGTTCCTGGAGGTAAACCCGCATGAATCTGAGGGCCCCTTAGACTGAGCCCTGAGGAGATTCTAGCTTTTGAGCTCAGCCACATTCAGTCTCCAGCGGTTCTTTGAAGTTACCTTCTAAGTGTTCTGCTAGTTCCAGGCCGGCGGCTTCTGCTCAGTTACCTGTGATCTTCCGTAGCTGCTTGTCTCCAGGCAGCCTCCTGCCTCCTTCTCTTAGCTTGGCGGGTATCAGGCTGGGCCAGGAAGAGTCTGGCAGGAAAGACCCAGCCCCCTGCTGTGGGAGCAGCTCCCTGTCTCAGGGCAGACACGTGCGGCTCTGATGCACCTTCCCTGGGGGGGAAAGGGCTGGAATCGAACCGGTCCCAGGACGAGGTCCTTCAGTGCTTGTTGACCAACTGAGGGTTTGTGGGTGCAGGCTCTGTGCCTCGCTGCACCCAGAGCACCCCTGAGCTGACCCTCACAGCGGAGTCCAGACTCCACAGGCACGCCCACCAGCTTCCTCGGCGCTGCTGGTCCTTGCAGGAAGCTACTCGGGCCAGGACTTCCGGCTTCCTTGCCCCCACCCCGATACCATGATGGTGAAAACGCACAGTCGGCCAAAATGCCCAAATCCATAACTCATTGTACATTCTCCCAAATTTAAAAAAAAAGAAAGAAAAAGAGTCCCCCCTTAATCACCTTTCATATTTTCATTAGCAACATCAAAGCGATCAGCTCTGGAAAAACCAGTCTGAACCGCAGTCATCTTGGAGGAAGTGGATGAAGAATGTGAAGGAATTTGAATTTCAAAGCCAAGTCTTTATCTCTCATTAATGCTTCATGCTGTGAGGGCTCCCCCAAGACCCAGCCTCGCCATCCATCAGGGGGGCCAAGACACGGAATCTTGGCTCACTTTAAGCTTCCGGGGCTGGTAGTGTGGGTAGCCCCACTTCCAGGCCCACGTGGCCACCCCCACTCCCCACCCGGACCCAGGGCCTCGGGGGCAGAGCTGCGTGGACTCCTGAAATGGCTCCCTTAGTCTCGCTTATTTGTCAGAAGCTGCGGGCGCCTGTGGCGTGCCCCACTGTGCAGGGAGCCTCGAGGGGTGCAAGGTCTGCGAGATGGAACCTGCCTCCAGGGGGCGCTCTGCCCAGTGGAGAGATGCGCCCAATCCCACGCCGAAGGGTAAGCACAGACTCTAGTCAGGGCACGCAGTGACACAGGACGGTGTCCACTGGGAGCCTATGGGCTGGGGGGTGGGGGGATCCTGCTTTCTCCAGGGGGCAGAACAGCATGGGGAGGCAGAGCCACCTGAGGGCCACGGCCCGTCCTGGCTGCCTGGAGTCACTGCACATCCCAGAGTCCCTCAGAGCCTCATTGGGGCCTGCCGATGTCTGCAGGGACCCAGGGGCACGGTGGGTGGACACACATAATTGACTCCACGCCCACCAAAGTCAGCCAGGTCCAGAGCAGAGAAATGAAGCCCCTTCTCACCGTGCTCCTGACGCTGGAACCTCAGCCCTGCATGTGTACCGCGGGCCGGGCACGCCGCCTCTCCCACCAGCCCCGATGGGCTCCTACAGAGCGGGGCTGCTTACCAGGCACGACGGCCTTCTGTCATCCTCTGGGCCAGGGCGGAAAACTCAAGGGGGGGACAGAGCTGTCTCACCAGGTGAGAAGAACCGCTGAGGACACCAGGGGAGTCCCCACAGAGCAGGCTTTGTCGGCACCTAGTGGCGGGGGGGAGGGGTGATGATGGTGACTTGCTGCGTCCAGCCACGAATGCAGAGATGCCGTGAGGTGTGTCAGAAGCCACTCTGTGCCCCATCAGGTCCTGGGGACAGGAAGGGGTTGCAGGATCCAGCTGCAGAGGCTGCAAGTCCCAGAACACGCTGCTTGGACGTGTGCCCAGGCCGTCATTCCTCGGAGCTGGTCTGGGGCTGGTTGCCTCGGAAGGCCAGGGGAGCTCTGGCCTCACAGGGGCCCCAGCCCAGCTTTGCTCACTGAGCTCACAGCTCTTGGGAGGGGGTTAGAGAGTCAGGCCCGGGGTGGGGGCCAGTGACCGTGCAGCAGCGAGAGATGTCCTGCCCCGCCCCCACCCACCCCGGGGGCAGGCCGGTAAGCCTGCTGGTACAGCCAGGGGCACGACAGCCTTGGTGACACACTGAGTTAGCCGGAGCGGGGTTGTGCAGCTGTAGCCACAGCCGCAGATCTGCAGGGAGGGGTGGGGCTGCTGCTCTCCCCTCCGATAGCTGGCTGGGGGGTGACGAAGGGCGACCAAACCCTGAGGCTTTGCAGCCCCGACCTGCACTTGCTGGAGTCTGTCCTGCAGAAACAGCATGTGGGAGAGGGTGCCCCTGGCCTTCCCAGAGCAGCAGACCGCGTGGCCAGCCCAGCCGAAAGAGCTGGGCTACACCATCGACTCACCGCCCATGGGCTTGGACAGGGGAGGGTCGGGACTTGCCAGCACGCTTGCCCTCTCAGGGTGTGGTGATCTTTCTAGAAGTAGGCATCCTGGGCTGGGAGACAGGGATGTCCTCCTGGCTCTCTGATGAGCTAGCTGTGTGGCCTTGGGCTGGCTGCACAGCCTCTCTGGGCTCTGGTGTCCCCACATGGCAGACACTGGGATGGGGCTGTGATCTCTGGGCCTTTCCAGAGCTCACTGCTTGTGGTTTCACGAGAGGACAGTGCTGCCCGAGGGCGTGAGGACAACAGAGCTGTGACCCTGAAGGCTTTCCAGGGTTTAGTCTCAGCTCCAACACTTAGTAGCTGGGTGTCCTTGGGCTGGTTACTTCACCTCTCTGGGCCTCCCATTTCCTCATCTGTAAAATCTGAACAGTAACAGCTGCCATTGGACTGTGGCAGGATCGAGTGAGACAGTGGAGGTTCTGCACGTGTGGCTATGCTGGACGGAGCAAGTCCGGAACAAAGGGTAGACTTTATTCTTTTATTTTTCAGCCTCTCACATCTAATCTGTTATCCTCAAGCAGCTCCATTTTTCTTTTGAGTCCCAGGTCCTCCTGACTCCCAGCTCTTGTGGCTTGCGGGCCTCTGAGCGGGAGCTGGGGGAGGGGGCAGGAGGGGCAGGAACCCCTGGAGGTTGGTGGTTAGTGCCGCTGACTGTGGGCTGTCGTTTGTGATGGAAGCGCCCCTTGGGGGGCCTCCTGCTAACTGATCTGAGCGGGCGCTGCAGGCTTGGCACCACGTGGAGACCGCGTCTCTCTGCCCGTGTCTGCTCCATGAAGCCGGGGTGGCTCTGGCCTTCGGAAGTGTCCGGGTCCCCTGCTGCAGTGGCTGAAGGGGGTCCAGGAGCTGAGGATCTTGTGCTGGGAAGACACCAACAAAATTACAGCAGTGGGGCTGTGACAGAGGGGCACAGGGACCAACTCAGAGCACCCCACGGCCACAGCTGGAACAGTTGGAGCCCAAAGCATACTGTTGGGTTATAACCCCAAGTAGAGATAAGTGTCAGCTGGTCCCTACTGATAGAAATAAGCGAGTAAACCAAGAAGAGACAGGCCTCCCATACAGAACTCCAAATAAAGTAGGAAGAAACTGCCTCCCTGGAGGAGCTGGGCAGCCCCCCCCCCCCCCCAGCGTGGGCGGTACACACCGACTGCCTTCAGAGGGCAGCGTGGACGGGGCAGAGGGGAACTTCGAGGAGCAGAAGCCTGACGGAGGCGCCGCAGCCCTGTGACCGAGGCTGGCGTAGTCGACACCGTGGGGGTCAGCGAGGCTGACAGCAGGTGCCCCAGTGGGGCGGGATGAGAGGGCGCTGCCCCTGTGGGCTTCCTCCCAACCCCATGACCCCAGTCCAGTCCCTGAGAATGTAACTCAGGACTGGCTTGGCAACTTTTCTGTATCTCAGAAACTACTCCAAAATTAAAAGGTTAGTTTTTTTTTTTAATTAGAATTAAAAAGAGTATTCAGGAGCTGGCCCCCTGCCCTGTTGGTCCCTGTGCGGGGAGTGTCAGTGACTGGTCCCCCCCCCCCCCAGCAAGGGGACGCTCCCATTGTAGGGGACTCAGTAGCCAGAAAAAGTTCCCGATTCCAGCGTGCGCAGCCCTGTGGGGGAGGCAGTGGCGGAATCGCGTGTTCTCAGAGCATGCTGGGATGTGTTCGCCTCTGGGCTGGGGCTTTTTCTCGTGTGCACACGGGGAACTGCGTGGATGTACCCCAGGGGGGCGAGGACGCTGAGGCCCGGGAGTCCCTTGAGGAGACTCTGGCGTCCCTTCCTCAAGCACAAATTTGAGAGGGGGCCGGGCCCTCGCCGCCGCCCAAGTGGCCTCCGTCGCCACCTTGCTGTGATTGCAGGGGGGACGTACCGTCACTCGTCACTCGGAGGCTGCCACAGTCCCCTGCTTCCCGCCGACCTCAGCTGGGGGCCCCCAGGACAGGTGCCCCCCACCTGCCTGGGGACCCCCCATGGACAGTGGCTGGGCCTGAGCCCGCACATCTTTGGTGCCCGGGCCAGTGCTTCCTGCACGGAGCCTCCTGCGAGGCTGGCCACCGAGGGGCAGGAGCGGGGCTTGGGGCCAGTCTGCCTGGCCACTCAGGTCGGGAGACCACGGGCGAGTGACTGCCTCTCCCCGAGGCTTGGGCTTCTCTGTGAAAGGGGCTGAACCACCAGGTTTCTGAAGTTTCTCTGAGGCCCCACAAGGGATGCCAGAGGCCGAGCTGGGCACACTCGGGTGCCTGGCAGGCTTCGGAGGGGGCGGGGGTGAGTTGGGTCTTTGATGCAGCTGGTGGGAGAAGAGGGCTGCCCAGGCTGAAGGGGCAGCGGGAAGGATCTGAGCGGCTGTCTCTGGAAACATCCCGAGCCTGCCGTCTGCTTTCCTGCATCACTTCGTTCCAGGTGGAGACAGAGCCCTGCCTTCCTGACGGGTAAGCAGGTGCGTGGAAACGAGGCTTCTGGAATTAGGAGTTTTGGA
This sequence comes from Spilogale gracilis, assembly GCA_004023965.1. Taxonomy (NCBI): domain Eukaryota; kingdom Metazoa; phylum Chordata; class Mammalia; order Carnivora; family Mephitidae; genus Spilogale; species Spilogale gracilis. The sequence continues at coordinate 47,345 of PITA01006802.1, forward strand.
GGGAGGGGGCAGGTAGCTGTGGGATAGGCGGTGAGAGTGAAGACCGTCCTTGGTATTCGGCTCAGGTCGCCTGTGTGTAAATGGCTGGTGCTTGTGCCCGGGCTCCTGGGGTGCTCGTCCCCTCACTTCCGCGGGCGGGCAAGGTGGCCCTCAGCTCCCACGGGGCTGAGTCGGAGCTGAGCGGGGCTGTGACGGAGGGGCCGCCTCCAGGAGGCTGGCCAGGGCCACACTGCTCCGGGGCCCAGCAGCTGCCTTCACTGCCCCGCTGCATTTCCGCTGAACACGGGCAGTGGCCCCGAAGTGTTCCCAGTCAGCCTCTGTCGGCCTGGCCAGGCTCGAGGCTTGGAGGAGGAAGCGCTGGGCAGCTCCACACTGAGCCCCTGCCCTCAGTTTCCCTGGGCAGGCAGCGCCACTCGGGCTCTTGTCTGCAGGGGAAAGGAGCTGGGCTCGCCGCCAGCTGCGTGGCTCTGAGATGGCAGGGAGCCTGTAGTCAAGGAAGGACCGGGCCCAGGGTGCGGGGAAGGGAGCTGGGTAAGAGACACTCTAACGTATCTCTGAGGGTAGATGCGGACTTGCCAGGCGAAGACCAAGCAGGACCACAGAGAGTGGAGAAAGCCGGAAGCAGCAGGGCCTGTGGGGTGAAGAAGAGGTGGGGGCGGGGGTGGCACTGAGGTCCTGGCTGGAACAGGTGCTGCGCTCCCCTGAGCCTCCCATTTGCCTTCCCCACCCCCAGACGGGCAGGGACACCTGCACTGGAGATCCGGACACAGGTGGTTACCGTGGTGAGGATAGGGGGCCGTGGTGCCAGGCTGCAGGTCCCAACGGGAGGGCATCTCCAGAGAGGAGGACAGTGGCCCGCCTTGTGCAGATAGCTGTGAGCCTGAGCCTGGGCAGGGCCGTTGGACTGAGAGCAGCTGCTCTGGACAGTGGTGGCCGGGTGGGGACAGCCAGCAAAGCCCATCCCCGGGCTGGTGCTTCAGGCCGATGAAGTCCAGGGCTGAGACTCAGAGTGGCCGGGCCACCCACACCACAGGCAGCCCGGCTGGGAGACCACAGGGCGCTTTGCTTCCCAGCCACCTCTTCTCCAGCATGTGGATGGGAAGCTGAGGATCAGAGAGGTTGGGTGCCTGCCCAGGCTCACACAGCAGAAAGCAGTGAGAGCAGGTTTGGGCCACACCCTCCAGTCCGTAGACCCAGCAGAGAGGTGGCACCAAGCGCAGGGCTTGGCATGAGTCTCCAGAAGGCCCAGGAAGCAGGTCTTTCTCTTTTGGGCTGTTGGTGGCTCAGTCCTTTATCCACTCAGCCAAATAAATAAACCGAGGAGACCTGTTTCTTGTCTGAAGTCATGTTAGAACGTTTGCTGCAGGCAAGAACTTTCCCCTAAAGATCTCACCCTGGGAGGTATCTCCCTTTAAAATGTAGTTATTAATCACTGTAGCCAAAATTAGCATAATCTATTCGTTTAAATGCAGAGCGCAGCGAGTGAGAACTGCCCCTGTGGAGTGGGGGGCGTCGTCCTACTGCTGGAGGGACTGCCCCGGGGTCCGGCCTGAGCTCCGAGTGGGAGCGGCTGGGTCCAGGGGTGAGGTGGGCCCGGATTGGGGGGCCCCCAGGTAAACCGCAGGAGCTCCTGCCCTCCCTCGGGGCTTGGCCTCTCTTCAGAAGAGTGACTGATTTGCCTAGGTGCTCTGGGCTCGGTGTCTTGAGGTCGAACAGTCGGCCTCCATGCGGTCCGAACAGAGCCGGGACCCAGGTCGGTAGTAACAGTAACAGTAACGAGTGTGTTGGCCCCTCCTCATGGGACCCCTGGTGTGGAAGGGAAGCTGGGGCTCACGGGACCCCTCCCCCACCACATGCTGGATGGGGCTACGGTGCCCTTCCGAAGGGTCACTTCTGAGTGTCCCCTGTCCTCTAGGCTTTTCTCCATCACAAGGAATTCAGTGGTTTATGTCCACAAAATTGGTATTTATAATGCCCCATGGCCCTCTAAAGTCTGGTGGTATTTTCCAGCTCTGCCCTGGGGGCTTCAGCAGCCCCCCCCCCCCCCCGGGTTTAGGTCAAGGAAAGGCTCTCAGAGGTTCTTGGGGTTAAAATGAAGCCTTTGGTTCGGGTCTGGACGCTCCTTCCGGTCTAGAAAGCGTGTCCGTTCTCTTCATCCGTAGCCGAGTAGCACTTGCCACTCTGGGTGATGGCGGCCACGACCACGACAAGGGTACCAACGGCCGGCAGAGGCGTGGCAGCACCGCGTAGGTCGGGACATCTTGGAACCTTAGGAACGAGCTCTCTGGAGAAGGCCCCGCAGCAGCCACTTTCTGGGTAAAAGCAAACAGATCTGTTGGCTTGGAGCAGCGGGAGCAGCTCTGTCCTCAGCGCCTGTGTGTCCTGCAGGACGGGCCAGTGTGATGCCCACCCTCTGCTCGTCCGCATGTGGCCTCGCTCCTGGGCCACTGCCAGCCTGTGCCCGGGCTCACGGGAGAGCTCCTTTCTCGCTCACTCCGGACGAGGGTGCCGGCCGCCCGTGACTCGCTGGCAGAGTGTCCCCCTGGGGGGTGCGCTCAGCTTGGAGGCGAGACCTTATTCGGTCATAAGGAAAGCTGGGATGAACCCCTGAGCCCCCAGACAGCTCAGTGCCCTCCCCTGCAGAGTGCCTCAGAGTTGCCCAGAACCGAGAGAGAATGGACGAGCTGACCTGTGTGGCCGTCGTGCGCACCACAGCTCTAGGGAGTTGTGATTAGTTTTATTTTTGTCACCTGGGTGCTTGGACCAAAGTAGCAGCATTGGTGAGGTGTTCTTGGGGGGCCTGTGTCCTCCAGCCACATGGGGAGTAGGGGAGGGCTTCCTCTGTCCCCCACTCCCACCGCTGTTCTGGGGGGAACAGAGGGCCCTTCCCCTATTCGTGTTCCATCAATATGGGTACCCCCTGCGAGCAAGACATGGTACCTGGGACCCAGCTCGTACCAGGGCTCCCCAGAGACACGGGACCAATAGGATGGTGCTCTTAATGTCTGCATGTGTCTGGGTTTATGTTTATATTACGTATTTACATGTAGTGAATACGTGTCTGTGTACACACATACATGTCCATACAGGTTCCTACAGGCGTGTGTATGTTATAGGAGATTTGCTGCAAGGAGTTGGCTCACGCAGTGAGGGAGGCTGAGAAGTCCCAGGATCCACAGTTTGCAGCTTGGAGGCCCAGGAGAGCCAAAAGTCCAGGTTTCAGCCCCAAAGCCAGGCCTGGGACCCTAGAAGGGCCTCTGTTTCACTCAGAGTTGGAAGGCAGGGTAAGACCGTCGTCTCAATTCACGGTCAGGCAGGAACACTTCCTTCTGACTCAGCCTTTTCACTGCATTCAGGCCTCCAGTAGATCGGATGAGGCCCACCCTCATCAGAGAGGGCCACCTGCTTGATTCAGTCGGCCGACGTGAATGTTCATGTCACCCAGAAACAGCCCCCCACGCACACCCAGAATGTCTGGGCACCCTGTCAAGCGACGCGGAAGACGAACCATCCCTTGCTGTCCCGGAGACCAGGCCCTCAGGAGACTCAGCAGCCCCAGGCAGCACGAGCAGAGCAGTCCCCAACACGCGCCCCCGAAGCAGGGAGGAGCCAGAAGTGACGCCTGCTGGTGGAGGGAGGGTGGGGGGACGCAGGAAGGCCTCGGGCCCAGAGACCCGTGGTGCGGTGTCTGATCTGCGGGCAGCGAGAATAAAAAAGATGCTTCATCGTTCTCTCTCAAAGCCAACATTTGACAGCGAACTTAGGAAGCCACGGAGGGAAGGGGTGTCTCCGCAGGGCCGGGTTAACAGTCGGTAAACAGCAGGAAGTGGAAAACTACATCCAGGAAGGGGTCCCTCGGCTCTTGCGGGAAGACTGTGGCTCTCCCCACCCCGAGGAGGCACTGGCTTGCCTGACTCGATGCTCCCACAGCATCCGCAGCAGACCTCTTCCAGCCCCGGGCCACTGTCCTGTGTGCCCCTCGGTACCTGCCTGCTGCCCCACCGGCCGCCGTCCTCTCGGTTGGAGCCTGCCGCCGCCAGCTGTTGGGGATGCTGGCTGAACGGGAGTGGTAGCGGTCTCCTAGACCTCAGTTAGAAGGGAGGAGGCTCCGGCAGGAGCAAAGGCGTCCAAGCACCAGGGGGCCCAGAAACTGGGAGTTCAGTAGACGAAGCCCGAAGTGGGAGTGTGAAAAGCCAGATCAGGACATGCTGTCGTTCGTAGAAGATTTGGATAACCCAGCGTAGACCCTTCGGAGACGTTCGGGGCCCTGTCCTGACGTGGGAGCACAGATTCAGGGATCATAGCAGATTCGAAGCTTCCAAAACCTTCCACAACCGCATTTAAGTGTAAATACATTCTCCAAGAACTCTGGCCACAGGCAGTAGCTGGGGGACCAGACCAGGCCCTAAGAGAGGGCCTGCCGCAGACAGCAAGAACCACCGGGAACCACATATGTGACGGCGGGATTAAATAATCAACGGGAGGGAGGAGAGAGCCCTCAAAAAGCAGACTAAAGTGATAAACCGGAATGGAAAAGAGAAGTTAAGGAAACTTCTGGCCAGTGCCTTCCGGATGAAGCAGGAATTTGACAGGCGGTCAGAGAAGTACGGACGCCCTCCATCATTAAGGGGCACACTGTCCCAGCCTCCAGAGTTCTTAGCACAAGTGGGGGTTCCCACAGCAGCAAATGACCACGAGATTCCAGAACACAGGGTTTGAGCCCGGGGAGCTGGACCACATGGTCACAGAGAGATTGGGAGAGACAAGAGCGGCCCCAGAGACCAGAAGGCAGTTAGTGTAAATGCCGAGGGGGCAGGATGTCCCGGTTAGAACTCTGCAAAAGACGGGCTAGGGCTGGGCATCAACCCGTGAGGTTCAGTGCTCCATCCAAATAAAGGAATTAAGCCCAGAAAAATGGGATATAAGTGCAGGAGAGGGGCCCAGTCGCCTCAAGAGAAACCCATTTAGGTTGGAGCAGGAGATTGAAGCTTCCGGGGGGGGGGGGGGAAGAACTGACACCAGGTTGGTTGTACAGAAAAAACAGGACTTATAATCCAGTCAGAATTCCAGAAAAACGAGGAAGATCATCATGGGAAGCCCCAACAAAAAGTCGGAGCAGAGAGAAAAAGCAGTTCTGTGGGAAGGCCGACTACTGATTGGAGAAGTGTGTTATTTAAACACAAATAAAGTATATTTGGAAATGGCCCTGGAGGAGGAGCAGCCTGAGCTCGGGACCTCTCCCAGCAGCCCTTCACAGACTAACCGCCAGTGGGATGAACCTGCCCTTGCACCTTCATAAAGTTTTTCCTGCACAGAATCAGGGAAAAGAAACTTTTCAAAGACAGTTAATCCTGTAAGGAACACAGAGCAGTGCCTGACCCATGAAAGGGCTATGTTCCAACGTTGTTGCATGAGGAAATGTCCCTGTGCAGAAGGCCAAGGGCCAGGCCGAGTGGTGGCCATGGCCAACAGGAAGAGTCCTCGGTGGTGGGCTTGTGGGGTCTCAGGGAGCCAGTGTGGAAGGTCATGTGGATGGGGCAGTGGTGATCTCAGAGGGAGGAGCCTGCTCAGGGGCGGTGGCTGTGGGACCACGGGGTGGGGGGAGCAATGGTGGAAGGAGGGCATACGTGGACATTCTTGAATGCCCCAAGGTGTGCAGGATGCTGCTGTTCCAGAGCTCTTCCCCTGTCCCAGCTCTTAGTGACCCTGGGTGAGAGAGATCAGGGGACCTGGAGGGACCCCCCCTTCCCTCTGCCTATTTCCGGTTTCCAGGAATGGAAACCACTGCCCCAGGTGGGCACAGCTGTGGTCTCGTGGGGAAAGTTCCCCACGGGCCTCTGTGCTCCCGGACCCATGCAGGGAGGTCCCCCGAGGTCTCCACCCCCCCTCACTCACAGGGGCAGTGGCTGCCTCATAGAGAAAGCCCAGCAATTCTGAGAGCCATAATGTGTGATAAATCCCAATATTTCTGCCATTAAACAATAGCGTCACGAGGGCTGAATTGCCACCTGCAATGAGTAAATTAAATATTGACGATTTCATTGACTGTTAGATTTAATTTGGAGCCATCTTGCTGCGGCCGTAATGGGGCTGGAGATGACTTACTATTTAATCCTGGCATCATCCCTGTTAAGGGCTGAGTGATGAGGAAAAGATATACTCATCCGGGTGAACAAGTCCAGACTCTCAGGCCTTTGCCCCGTAAATCTGGAGCCTGGGTGGCGGGGGCCGACCCCCCTCCTCCCGCCCCCAGGCAGGACTGAGAAACTCCGCCTTCCTCCCTGGAGACCTGCCCTCACTTTAGTCCGGATCTCCCACTGGAGGCCAGCCAGTCAGGACAGGAGCCTCAGCTCTGTGCCCTGGGGGCTGACATGCTCCACGCCCTTCCTTGTGGCTGGTGGTGGCCAGAGCCCCAGACCACACAGCCCAGCGCCAGCCCAGCACAGGCCAGGGTTCACCACGTAGTTCTCAAGCAACCTCTGAATTTCGGTCACCGTCCTCGGCTGCAGCGTTAACACGCAGAGCTGGGTGCTGACCGTGGGGGCCACACCCCATTCTGAGCACTGTTCCTGGGTCAGCCCACGTAATGGTCACAACCAGCGACCTGTGAGGGTCGTTGTCATCACCCGGGTGTGGAGCGGAAGCCCGCGGTGGTTCAGGGTCACACAGCCGAGGAGTGGTGACCGGGATTCCGAGCCCGTGGCCAGTGCTCTGGACCCGCACTGCCCCCGCCCTGCCTCCCCCATTGCTGGGCGGGGACCGCACCGTGGTGGCTCAGGCCAGCTCCATCCTGCCTGCCCCCCAACAGCGCTGCTGTCCCCGTTTGCCCGTCTCATGCCTCCTTGCCTTGGAGTTCCCTTTTCCTCCCCCTGCAGGGAGAGCCCTGCCCCTTTCTTCACAGCCAACTTCTGTGATGTGGCTATTTGCTTCTCAGTGACTCCTTAGACCTGCGTTGCTCAAGGGAGGCCACCTGGGTGTTCACAGAGAAGCAAGGGGAGAGGGGGTAAGAAGATGGTCGAGTCGAAGCAGGACTTCACGCAGAAATCCATGCCCCGTGGCTCAGGCGGGCTGGGTTGGTGCGAGGCGGTCCCGGCCACAGAAGTGGGGCTAGGGGAGGGGCGGCGGGCTGCCCTGTGCCTTCCCGATGTGGGCACCCGGTCGAGAGAATTCAGGAAGGGCCTCAGACAAAAGATGCCTGACATCTGTGAGACCGAGATGCGTGGGCCCAGAGGGTCAGAGCCCTGTGTCCTGGTGGCTGTGGATTCCTTCACGGGGCTGGAGAGTATGGAACAAACACTGAGTGCTTGCAGAAGTGTTCCTGAGCATATTTGGGGGAAAGAAAGGGGGGACTATAGCTGCTCAGTGCACTTGACGAGGGGGGGCGGGTAGATTGGGACCGGGCTGCAGTGGGCTGGGACCCACACACAGGGACCCATCCATGGGCTGAGGAGTGTGGGGGGTCACACCCCACTGTATTGGGGTCCTGAGCTGGAGGAGGCTTCCTGACCTCTGGGGGGAGTGAGGGCGTGCAGGACACAGGGAGGAAGCCTCTGCGGGTAGCGGGGAGCCCCAGCTGATGGAAGAGGGGGCACCTTCAGGGCCTTGGTTCCAAATCAAATAAGGCTTGAAGCTTTGGGACCCAAACCCACACACCTGGAAGCTGCAGGTCTCAGGAGGAGGGCTGGGGGCCTCCTGGAGGGAGGGGTCCTCCGTGTTAACAGGGAACCCCCTCGTGGCTCCCCCACCACAAGCGGTAGGAGAGGAAACACTCAGAGGTGAAGGAGCCATGCCAGGGCTGGGATGATGTGTCGAGCAGAGAGACTAATTAATGAATCAGAACAGGAAGAATAAAATGAAAGAGAACATGGGGAAGGCGAAGTGGTCACAGCAGGAAAGCCCTGTGGAGCCTGGGATGGCTGGGTTTCTGTGAGCCTGAGGGAGGGTGGGGGCCGCGCGCTCTCGGGAGCTGCGGAGACCTTTGGAATGGTTGCAGGTTACATTTCTAGTTTGATGTTCCAAATGGGTTGAACTTCTGCTTCAAATGTAACAAGCTGGGAAGCCACGCTCAGACTAGCAAGGGCCTCCCGTCTCTGTGCAGGATCAGGTCCTCGAGAGCATCTCTGCCCTGGCCGGGGTCCTCCGTGTCTGTGTGGAGGGTGCAGTGGGGTCCTTCTCCGGCTCCAGTGTGCCCGGAGCAGGGAAGGGGCAGCTCAGGCCTGGAGCCGGGCCCACACCACTCCCTGCCCTCCCTGGGCTGCTGCAGAAAAAACCCCAGGGGCTCCGGCTCAACTTTTATGTGGGTTGACTCGAGGGGACCCCTCCTGGACCGATCAAGTGCAGCCCCTAGGAGCCCATGCCTCACGCCACAGAGGGGTCCCAGCAGAGGGCACAGCACACATGACTCTGAGACTGCCTCTTCCCCATCTTGTCGCTGAGACCCAGAGAGTTCTGCCCCTCCATGGAGCCCCAAGATTCCAGTGTGCCCAGCCCGTCCCACCTGGTGCGTGCCCACAGCTGTTGCTGAGGTTGAGATGGCGAGGACTGCTTACATGCCCCCATCCTGCCGCCGGTATGTGGGGGGAGCCTTGTGAGGTGCTAGAGACGAGGGGATCCCAGGATACCTCCATTTTTGCCTGTGCCCCCAACTCAAGCCCACTCAGGCTCGGGGCAGGGAGGCAAGCCCCAGGCTGCTGGCCGCTGGCTTTCTACTCGGGGACAAGGAGGGCTCAGATTCAAGGCTTGGGTGTGCCTGGGAAGCCTCCAGACCACATGTCATTCGGCCAGAGTTGAGTTTCACAGACAACCTGGAGGGACCCAAATCAGAAACAGTATAAAATAGGGAGGAGCCTGGCTGGCTCAGTCAGTAGAGTGTGTGAACTAGAGCTTGATAAAATCCAGTATTTCTACAGCACCCCACATGCACAAGAGCTTTCCCCCCCTCATGTTATGTAAGCATCATCGCCAGCAATTTACAAGAAATTACAGCAAGAGAGGGGAGGGGAGCGGCCTGATACTAACCACGATTGGGGCGATCGGCCCCCCTGCCCGCGTCTCCTACGGTCCTGCGAGGTCCGGATCTCCCTCCCCAGTTGACGGAGGAGAAGACTGAGGCTCAGGTGGACCTCTGACCAAGTGAGTGCCCGCCAGAGCCCTGCTCTCTGCCTGACTGGAGAGCCTGGATGGCCCCTTACCCCACGTCCCTCCTTCCGTGTCCACAGCTGTTTTTCATTTTAGAGCACGTCTGTGAGCTGGGCCACGCGTTTGTTGTTTCTGGTGTCATTTGTTCACTCATCAGGAGCTCGGGTCTTCCTCCCGGGCCCTGAGGACGCTCTCCCCAAGCACACGACCTCATTCAAGGTCCTGATGGTCCCTGCCTCTTGGCTCTGGATGGTGGAATCAACATGTGCCAGCCCAGTGTCGCGTCAGCTTGCGGGTTGGTGGGCTGGGCTTGGCGGGGCATCGGTCTTATGTGACCGTCAGTGCACTTCCCGGCTCTGCTGTTGCCTGCTTGAGTCCCCAGCTTGTCCCTGTCCAAATGTACCATTGGTGGCCTTTAAGTCCACTTAGGGAGGAAGGACGGGAGGAGGTGGACATGAGAGGCACATGGCCCCGTAGGCTGGAGTCCGTGCCCTCCCGGGGTGAGCATCCAGTGCAGCCCCTAGGAGCCCATGCCTCATGCCACAGAGCCCGGAAATGGGATGCACATAGGAACGAAGCTTGTTTCCTCCTGCACTTTCTCTTGAAGGTATGTGGTTTCCAGCTTCTGCAACAGAGTACATTGAACTCTCTGGGGGCACCTGGGGGGCTCAGTCAGTCGAGTGTCCGACTCTTCAGCTCAGGTCATGATCTCAGGGTCATGAAATGGAGCCCCACATCAGGCTCCCAGCTCAGCAGGGAATCTGCTGGGGATTCTCTCTCTCCTTCTGTGCCCGCCCCCCAGCTTTTGTGTTCTCCCTCTCTCCTAAATAAATAAAATCTTAATTTTTTTCAAAGATTTTATTTATTTATTTATTTGACAGAGAAAGACAGGGAGACAGGGAACACAAGCAGGGGGAGTGGGAGAGGGAGAAGCAGACTTCCCACCAAGCAGGGAGCCTGATGTGGGGCTCGACCCCAGGACCCTGGAATCATAACCTGAGCTGAAGGCAGCAGTTTAACCCACTGAGCCACCCAGGAGCCCCTAAATTTTTTTTTAAAAGAAGTTTTAACAGCCTAATTATACAAGGGGTGTGTGGGAGCTGCCTGATGCTGCAGGACGACCATCCCTCCATGGTCTATAAGGCAGCCTGCAGCCTGCAGCCTGCTTGAGTCTGACCAGCAAGGGGCAATATAATTCCCATTTTGCAGATGAGAAACTGAGGCTCACGGGGCTCACATGTTACAGAGGGTGAATGGCACGTAAGGAGACAGGACTGGCAGCTGGATGAAGCTGAGTTTCCGGACTCCAAGCCCAGTGCCCCCCCTTCTCTCAGGTTCAAGTGTACCGTCTTCTCAAACCGTCAGGGCCAAAGGGCTGAAGACATTTCTTGAGCACCCACTGTGCGCTGGGCACTGAGGGTTCCCTCCATGTGAGACAGCTGGCCCCCAGGTGCCGAGGGACAGGTGTCCTTCGTGCCTGGGAACCTGCACGGAGCAGGTACACGGCTGGGCTGCACACGAACCCGGTGCTGAGCCTCTCTCCGCCCCAGGTGGCAATGTCACGTGTGTCCCTGCACATGGGGACTGAACCCCGTCACTTGACTGAATGTTAGGTTTCCAAAGAAGGGGGCTTGGAGTGGGCACAGCAGTCGCTGTGCTTGCCGGGGGTTGCAGACAGCACTGGGGTGCTTGAGGGAACACGGGAGCTGGCCTCTCATCCCGTGGAGGAAATAGAGGCGCAGACCAGCCTGTGGGGGAGCTGAGCCTCCTGATCTCTAGTGGCGCCTTTCCCAGAGCCCCGCACACTTCCTCTTAGCCTCCAGGTCCTGAACCTCCCCAAATACACCCCCAGGTGTTTGCACAGACCTGTGGGACCTGTCTGGGTCAGTCCCAGTCTCCAGGCTTCTGGGCAGAGGGCTGGGATGGAGATGCTAGGGTGGAGACTGCGGGCAGGATTGCACCTGTAGGGGAAGGAGAGGTGGAGGGATGGAGTGGGTGTGAGGGCCCAGCAGCTGCGCAGGAACTTGCCCCAGATCTTTCCTCTGACTCGGGCAAGCCTGGGCTGTGGCTCCAGGGCCCCCGGCCCCACCCCTCCCACCTCTGCCTTTGCCTCTTGTGTCCTAAGGTTCTCAGACCCTTCCTCCCTCTCTGAGTCAGACCCACCAAGCTGGACCTTGGAGTCAGCCACTGCAGCCTCAACACCGTCATGCAAATGGGGAAACTGAGGTCCAGCTGAGTCAAGGGGTTTGTTGGACCCGGCCCAGTTCCCCAGAGACATACTGGGACTTCCTGGGGTGCGTGGGCAGTCCTGCCCTCCACGCGGCTTCCCCGAGCCTTTGAGCCTGGCTGGAGCTGCAGGTGCCGTGCTGTGACCCTGAGGCTTTGCCCTCCCTTCTCTGGGCCCTGTGCCTCTCAGAACAGTGGGGGCACGCTCAGTCTCTGTGGCCAGGCCGCCTGGCTCTGGCCCGGCTCCCTCTGCCTCCCAGCTTGAGCAGGTCATTGAAGTGTAGTGGGGATGAGAATAGTAACCCTCTCATTGGCTTGTCCGGGGAATGAAATCAGCCATGCCCAGCAGGGGCCCAGGCCAGTGTGCCTGGTATCCTAGTAGCCGTTCTCGCCCCTAGAGATCTGTCTTTCAGGGTAGTAGGGCCGAAGGTGCCCCCCCAGGTCTTGCCATGACTCAGGATGCCCACAGGGTCCATCTGCCCATCGAATACTGCCTGGGGGCCTGACTGCCCCGCACTCCCACGGCCGGGTCTGGCCGGGTCTGAGATGACCTAGGCAAGGGATTGGCTGCCTGAGTCCTACTGGGTAAAGGGGGCTGTGCCGTCAGGCACTGCTGGCACAGGTCCTGGGCCTGATGTCCGAGATCCTTCTGGCCCCAGACTTGCTGTGCTGCAGTCCTCCAAGGGCAGCCCCCCCAGCCAGGCCTTTGTCCCCGCGGACCCTCGTTCCTGGTCCAGCTCACTCGCCTCCTCTAGGAACGTGACATGCTCCCTCTGACCCCACACACTGAGGGCAGATGGGTCTGTACCACCCACTGAACTGTGAACCCCTGGAGGATGGGAGCTGCTTCTGACTCACCCCTGCTTCCTTGAGCCTGGAAGGAAATGCAGCTGGGTTGGGGGAGGGGAAGGAGGAAAGAGGGGTCTCCCCGCCATTGTGCCTCTCTGACTCCATCAGAGACAGGGTCCGAGTCACACCCTCTGAAGCCCCCTGCCTGGCTCATAGTGGGGGCGCAGGTGGTTCAGTGAACAGGTGGGGTGAGCTCTCATCCCCCCACCCCACCGTGTCGGTCTGAAAACGGAGGTTCAGCGTGACGTTCTGTGGGCAGCGACCACCGCTAGGTCAGAGACCGGAGGTGTTCTCAGCTTTGGTGGGATCTGTGATTTTTCTGGTCTCAGCCCCTTCTCCTGTGCCTGCTTATTCTCTGCAGTAGAGGTGAGACCAGAGCTGAGGGAGAGGAGAGGCCGGGGCAGGGCCTGAGGGGGCCCAGCCCCCAGGAGGTGAGGGAGGCCAGGCAGTGGGAGCCCGGGAGGGACTGGAAGCTGGGCGACCTCCAGCAAGTCACTCAAGCCTTTGAGCCTCGGTTTCCTTGTGCAAAGGGAACAGTGAGCACTCGGGGTTCCCGAAGGATGGAGTCCATTCGGGGCTGTGAGACCCAGGGCAGGGGCTGATGCATACTGGGAGTGTTGTCGACCTGCGATCTCTCTACTTGTCAACTATTTGTCGAAACTTTAGAACTTGAATAAACTGGGATGTTTCCAAGTCAGTATAGTAATTAAAAACGAAATTCCATGAAAGGACAATAAATGGGCCACCACCTGTGCTTTGCAGGCTGGGTTGGGGGTGCCCCGCCCCCTGCGCCATGCCTGCCTCCTCCTACCCACAGCAGACCTCCAGTCCACCTCTGCCTGGAACCCTGGAGGACGAGGAGGCAGCTCTGGTTACTCCTGCCCCACCTGGCCTGGCTGGAGCTTGCAAGCCCAAGGGGAAGATCCCAGTGTGGGGGGGGGGTCTGGGACCCCAGGGCAGGGAAACCTCCATGGGTATGCTGAGCCAGCTACTCCGTGGGGGGTTCCCAGGGTGCTCTGTGCGCCCTTAGCCCTGAGGCTCTGCGCGGGGGTCCATCTGTGGGTGCCCAGGCCTCCTGCCCAACCCTCTCCCTCCTTGAGTGCTGCTCAGTCCCCATTTTTACCCTTGGCACTTTGGGGACTCCAGGGCACTTCCTTTCTGCACCAGGGATAGGCTTGGATGCAGTCAGGGGTGTCTGGCCGAAGGGATGGTGTGTGTGACAGAAGGCTCTGTCCTCATTCCACCCAGCGAGCTGAGCCCTGGCACCCCAGCCTCATCCACACTGTCTTTAGGCAGCCCACTGACCTGGGCGGCACCTCAGCCTCCTCCCTGCTCCTTCCAGTGGTCCCGCATAACTTGGGATCTGAAAACCTGAAATTAAAATAGCCCTCCTGGGGCGCCTGGGTGGCTCAGTCATTAAGCGTCTGCCTTTGGCTCAGATCATGAAACCTGAGCGATCCTGGGATCAAGTCCCACATCGGGCTCCCTGCTCAACAAGAAGCTTGCTTCTCCCTCTCTCACTCCCCCTGCTTGTGTTCCCTCTCTTGCCGTGTCTCTCTCTGTCAAATAAAATCTTTAAAAGATAAAATAAAATAGCCCTCCTTCCTGTTGCTCAGCGCAGCCTCCTTATTGGGGCTTCTTAACTGAGGACACAGCGCTGGACCACGCGCCCCTGACCTCACCTGGCAGGCGGGCCGATGAGGAGCGCTGATGCCGCTGATCAGAGCGCTGGCCGGGGTCGGCGCGTGCAGATCTGTGGGGCTCGGGGTGCCATTAGGGGCTGGGTTTGGGGTTTCAGGTGTGGAAGTAATTAAGTTGGCCAGAGGGTGAGGAGCAGGCCTGCCCAGATCGAGCCTTCTTGGCAAGAGTGGAGATGGATGATTTCCTAGTGATCCAAGCACTCCGTGCCTGGTGGGGGTCCGTGGTGTTTTAGGCACAGCGGCCTTTTACCTTCGCTGTTCCCTCTTACACGTGGGGAAGCTGAGGCTCAGAGGGGCAGTGGCTTGCTCACCATCCCTGCCCCTGGGATGTCAGTTTCTTGAGGACGGGGACTTAATCTTTCCCTTAGCTTTGTCCCCACCCCCTAACTCTAGGCATTCTGGGTTTCTATGACTCACATCACTTTCTTGCTTAACCCCCCCTCCCCCCAGAGCCCCAGCAGATCTCCATGGCTTCTTGTTCATGTCATATGTTCCCCTGCCTCCCCCACCCCGTCCCTCCTTCCTGGCCTGCCTGCCTCCAGTGGTATGACCTCTTGCCCATCTTGCTTCCCTGAGCTCTACTGTGACAGCCCCACTCACATCCCCCAGAGTCTCTGCCTGCCTCCCCAACAGCCTCCCCAGCCTCAGCCCCTGCTGTCTCAGCCCGTCCCCTGGCCCTGTCATCTCCTAATCTCCTGGGTGTCCCTCCGTGTCCCCTCCTGTGAAATGCTGCCCCAGCGTCTCCATCACCTTCCCCTCGGGGCCCCACCAAGTGCTGTGCGCCAGCCCCATCTGAGTCACTCTGAGGTCACAGGGAAGGTGGGATGCCCCGTGTGTCAGGGCCTGGCCTGTGGGTCCGCTCGCTGCAGGGGCCAGCTGTGCCCAGGCCAGAGCCACATGGGGTCAGGGGAAGCCCCTGGTCTCTGCGGCTTCTGGTGCTTGCCATGCTGATTGGAGACGTGGGATCAGAAGTCTTCAAAGGCCCACTGGTAATCAGTGAGGCCAGTATGTAGTTTTATGTACATGAATGGCTCCTAGAGATTCCCTCCCACCTGCTCCCGATCCCATTCCCAGGGCACGAGTTCTTCCTTAAGACAGCACCTCCCTTTTAAGGCCCTCGCCGACGTAACTACAAACATCAAACATCAATACTACTCCAAATGCTGCTGTGCGTCCTCCAGAATGAGGGGGTCCTGCACCCCAGCTGCTCCTGGAGCTGCAGCCCTTGCCCCGTTTTAGACATACGGCTTTCTCCTTTGAAATATAATTTACATACATTGAAATGCAGGTCGTAATTGTACCGTGTAACTCACACCCCCACGAGAGCCACAACATTCCCAGCACCTCGGAAAGTTCCCTCTTGCACCTGCCCCTCTTCTGATTGCCCTCATGGGACGTGTCTGCCCGTTCCCGAGCATCGTGTCTACTCACTAAGTGGCCCTCCTGTTTTGCTCCGATCGCCCAGCACTCTTGGGGAGCTCCCTCCACGCTGCAGGTGTTCCCGCCCTTGCCTCCCAGGCCTGGTTGAGTGACAACCCATATGATGTGGGTCTGCCGCCACCGGTTTGCCCATTCACCAGTTGATGGACGTGTGAGATTGTCCCACGTTCATTTCTCATGTCCATGCCTAGGAGTGAAAGTGCCAGCACCTAGGCACAAGTGTGTTTAATTTCATGAGAAATCACCAAACTCTTCCCCGGGGTGGGAGAGTCACCCCCTCTCCCACTCCACGGCTGCTCCGGCATGCTCGGCTGATTTCCTGGTCCTGAGCGTCCGATGTCTTGGTCCTTGGCAGCTTTGCCCCTCTGTGCACCTGTGCTCAGACCGGCTGCCCATCCCAGGTGTAGATGTTCCCCTTAATGCACATCCTTCCTCCCTGGAACTTGGTCTTTCAAGGATCCCTGGATCCACCACTTGTCTCTGGTCCCATGGAAAAGTATGGTTTTTACTCTGAGCGTGTCTTCTTGTTACCATGGAGCACAAGGTCATTAATCCTTTTGCTTCCGTGTTAGAAGTGGGCATCCATGGCTTGTGTCTTGAACTTGAACTTGAACTATTCTATAGAACAGCTCTATCTACTAATTTTTTCAAATATCAAGGAGGTGTTTTACCTTTTTCATCCTAAGCCTTTGAATCCCATGGATATCTGACCCTGATAGCGAATCTCAGGTGGCTGGTGGCCCCGCACTCGGAGGTGGCCCTGGAGCTGTGGGGAGCTGAGTCCAGATCCCAGCTCTGCTCTGTGAGCCTTGGTTTCCTCATCTGTGAAACGGAATTCATCTCTAGATTGTGGTGGACAAGACGTGCGAGTGGGGCTTCTCCCTGATGCTGCTTCTCTCTCGGGGTTTACTTCCTGGCAGGGCCTGGGGTGTAAGAGTTGTGGGGGGAGAAGGAACCCTCTGAGAGTTGAGAAGTGGGGTGCCATGGGCTGGGGCATGGTTGGCACAGCAGAGGTTTCTGCAAGGAGCAGCCTCCAACTGGGTTGGCTGCTAACACCTTCCCTGTCCCCGAAGCCCAGCAATGCGCCCCCCCCCCCCCGCGGAGACTCTGTAGGGAGGAGCCTCTGGGGGGCACATGGGATGGGGGTGAGGAAGTGGGTCACCACTTTTCCAATAGGGACTTTGGCCTGTGCATCCCAGCAGTGACAAGAGCAGCATGTGTCTTTACTCCTGAGAGGTGTCCTCCCCTATATTTAGCCTCCAAGGATTCCCACCCACCCCTCCCCTGCCTCGTATATTTAACTTAAAATCTAAAACTTATTTTCAACACAGTATTCATTTCCAGCCAGACGTGCTGTTTCTTCCTAAAAATACTGCAGCAGAGAGAACAGAATGGTGAGTGTCTCCTGGGGCCCTGTGGGGCATGATCACACCGTCGCCAGGCACAGCCCCGCCTGTCACTGGCCCAGCTCAGAGCCGGCTCTATTTGAGGCCTGGGCATCCGTGACGGGGGAGGCGAAGTGGCAGGGCCACCGGTCCTAGAGCGGATCCCAGCATCCCGGTCCTGCAGAGCAGCTGAGGCCAGGGGCGGTTGGGTGCCCTCCTCCTCGTGGTTGCTCCCGCTTTCTCGGGAATCCTAGGCTCTGAGTATGTGTCACATGCTTCTCTTTGGGCTGTCCGAGCAGACCAGTGTGGGCCAGTTGAGGCCGCGGGAGTTTGCGTGAGTTGTGCAGGGGTTCCGGCGGGTCGGTGGCAGGGCCGGGGCTTGAGCCCAGGCCTCCGGGGCGCTTCCCTGCAGCGGGCGGCCAGGCACCCCGGAAGGTGGGGGTGAAGCCGCGCGGCTCAGCTCGACGCCCTGGAGCCTCCCCTGGCCGCTGACACGGGGGGACCTCGGGTGGCCGCGGCGCTCCCGGGAGCTCTGCTTCTAGCTTGAGGAAGAGGAGATGTTGTGTTGTTGTGTCCAGGGTGTGTTGAACCCTAAGGCGGCGCGGCGCCCAGCACTCACGAGGCGAGCGTGACAGCCCGGGGTGGTGGCCGCGGGAGCCAGGCAGTGGTGATGCCCTGGCGCCCCCGGGTTGGGGGGGCGGGAGTGACCTGCAGTCCTCCAGCGAAGGACCGCAGGGCAGCGGCTCCTCCCTTGGTGGAGAAGCTGTCCCACGTCGGGACTCTGATTGGTCTGCTGGGTCACGTGCCCGCCATCTGGACCAATAACAATTCCCAGATGACCCAAGGCTGTGATTGGCCCCGTTGAGTCATGTGTCCCAGCGCACCGCCCACCCAGTGAGTTCCTGGAGGGCCACGTGCGCTTCCTTCTACAGCGCGGGCCGTGGGTGGCATCACCCACTGTGGTTGAATGAGGGTCAGGAAGGGCTGATGGCCTGGCAGGGGAACCGGGAAGGTCCTCCGAGGCAGGGGACACAGCGTGTGGGTGTATGTGCCCTGACACTTGTGCGTGCAAACAAAGGCGTGGAAGCTTGAAAACAGTGTCCCCGAGTCCGGGCTCCTCCTGTTCTCTCCTCCCCATACTTCCTGGAGGGTGGCCTGTGGGGCGGGGGGCGCTTGCAGACCACCGTCCCTGGGAACACTGGTGGAGCCTGGCCAAGGTGAATCCAGGAGGGGCATGCATTTCAGAGGAAAAGCCCCTCAAAGTGTGCTCAAGCATTCACCCAAGGGGGAAGGGAGGAGCCCCGTAAGAAAACTCATTGACAAGAACTGTACTCCTGGCAGGAGGTCGAGTTCTGCGGCCTCACAGAGCGGTGGGAGGAGTAGCTGAGACAGTGTCAAACACCCGGCCCCGGGGCGGTGGGTGAACAGTAAACCCGCGGCTTACAAAACCTTGTCCCGATCTCGTCCAGGAGTCAGGCTGCCGCGTGTAGACTGGGTGCCTTTGCGGTTGGTTCCCTTCTCTTTGTCCTGTCAGAATGAATTCTTCCAGACTCCTGCTCCCCACTTGTAAAACGGAAAGTGTAATGAGATTCTGTGGGGTCGTATCTGCTGAACATTAGCCTGGCAGCTCAAGACATTCAGCAACGGTTGATTCCTGCTTGCTTTTTTCTTTTTAAAGATTTTATGTATTTATTTTGAGAGGGAGCGTGCAGGTGCAAGCAGAGGAGGGGCAGAGGGAGAGGGAGAGACAGAGAATCTTAAGCAGGCTCCAGGCTCAGTGCTGAGCCCCCCATGGGACTCGACCTCACGACCCTGAGATCATGACCTGAGCTGAAATCAGCTTCACCGATTGCACCACCGAAGCGCCTCTGTTGGCTCGTGCTCTTATGTAAGGAAAGCCTCTTGCCTGAGACATCGGCCTCATGAAGTGCCCGTGCTGCTGCCAGGCCTCCACCCTGTGGGGTGTGTAGGGTAGACGTGTGTGTGGCACGGAAGTGCCCGGAGATGGCTTTGGCCCCTTCCTGTTGGCTGCAGCATCGCAGGGGCACTCGTCCTCCCGAGGAAAGTCCTTCGGGCTGAACAGAAGCCGGAGGGAATGGTATAAGGGACCCTTGGCCCAGGTGAGCTTGTTCAGAGGAGGGACGGTCATGCTGAGCTTGCCTCTGCGTGGCCCTGTGCCTGGGGCCACCTGACAAACCATCATCCTGGGCAGGTAGGGAGGCCGGAGGGGGCTCCAGCTCCCCCCCCCCATGCTTGCCCTCACCTGCGGCAGGTCTTGGCGAGGCTGGGGTCCTGCCCAGACGTGACCTTGTAGAGACGCTCAGCGTACAGTAGGTCTGGTATCCAGAAACCTGTCCGGGAGTGAGGCTCACATGCTTGGGTGGGGGTCTTTCTGCAGAATGAACGTGCTGGCCTGCGGCTGCCCTTGTGACAGAGCCACAGGGGCCGTTGTGACACCTGGCACGTGGGATGCTCTGTGGCCAGGCTGTCACTGCTCCCACCGCACATGTGCCCTGCCCAAGGCCAGGCTCCTCAATGTCAAGTTCAGAAGATACCTTCTAGTGCTCTACTGACCATTTCCCTCCCCCCAGACACTGATGACCCCAACCTAGAGATGGGGAAACTGAGTCAGGAGAGGAAGCATTGGTCTTGGGTCACTCTGAGGTGGAGGCAGCACCGGGATTGTTTCTGTTTGGCAGGAGAGACCCTAGGACGCCTCCCCTCCTGCCACTCTGGGCCATGTGCTAGAATCCCCACCATGGTTGTCCCCTCCCAGGTCCCCAGGTGTGGCCACCAAGTGTCATAGTCCCCCTCTGCCCTGCACTGGACAGGCTGGTGCTGGGACATACCTCTGAGGGGGAAGGGGTTTGGCTTATGCCTTTATTAAGCACTTTCTGGGTGCCAGACTCTGTGTTCCTCTGTCTTCCCCGGTCCCCCCGTGTGTCTTGAGATGGCCATGCTGAGCCTTGGGGAAGCTGAGTTCTTATCTCTGGGTGTCCTCCCTTCCCACCCACCCTCCCAGCCTGGTCTCATCCTGTAGGGCAGGGTCAGGAGGAAGAGAAGGAGGGGTCCTGTCCCCGGGTTCTGTCCCAACCATCTCTTACCAGCCACCACCTAGGGCTGGTCACTACACCCTCTTACGTTTTCATCATCCACACATCCATCCAGGTCCTGATACTCACATCCCAGAATTGTGGAGATCAGCTAGACACAGAGGTGCCGTATCCACATCAAGCCACACCCCATGCCCTTCCCCGTTGACAAGAACCTCCCATCCACCTCTGTCTGTGCTGGTTGCGTGGGCGCCGAGTGGGTACAGGCTCACTGACTGGGACCTCCAGATCTGAGTTCACATCCTGGCCCAGCACCTGCTTAGAGCCTGTACCCGCACACGCTGGGTAGGAGCCTTGCCTTACTCTGTCCACACGGGACACTGCTCGCCCAACTAGAAACCTTGTGGGAATGCATCGCCCTGCCTCGAGGGTCCCTCAGGAGCCCCTGGCTTGCTGGAAGGTTCTGTATCTTGGTCTAGGTGTTGATTACTTGGGTGTAGACATTGTCCCAATCTGTTGGGTTTCGTGCTGAGCTCCGCACCAGTCAATCTAAGTAGATCAGATCTCTGTTTTATACATTGGGGTCCTCTTTTGGAAGTCAAGAGTGTCTGAGTCAGTGCCTGGGGGAGGCTTGCTCCAGGAGAAGTGGGGTGCCGGGAGCCAGCCCCAGCAACAGTCAAGGTCCAGAAGGTGGGGAAGGCGTCGGCACTGTTGAGTGAGGAGACCAGACTGGAGGAGTGGTGTGGGGATCTCCTGAAAACGCTGGTCTCAGGGCTCTTTATTTATAGCACAGAGTTACATATTTTTTCAGGTGGAAACTATATGATCAAAGTGTTTCTTTAAGTGATGGATCATCAATCTCGAGTGACAGTAGTGCCTTTGAGGGTCCATACAATAAAACAGGATGTGCGCATTATATCCTAACCTATGGAATAATCACTTACAGGCAGGCATGCCCCGGGCAACAGATGGTTCCTGCAAATTCTTAACTCATTAGAACGTTTACCTCCCCCCAGCACATGGGAGTGAATGGGCAGTCACGCAGACAGGAGGTGGCGAGATCTAAACTACTTATGTTAGTAAAGGTTTTACTAAGTTTTAAAATAAGTATGTCGTGCACCTACAATCCTATAATTATCCTGCTTCTGAATATAAGGATTGGCATAAGAGGATTCAGAACTAAGAACAAGAGAAAGCGTTTAACTTGATTATAAGTGAAAATAGTGTCAAAGAAATTATAATAGTTAAACAGACAAGGAACAATGGAAACAAATATTTTTTGGTGTCGATGACCGCACCTTTGCAGAGCTCCGTCACTTTGAGGGAGGATCGTGGCGCCCCAGGCCTTGCGGAGGGAACCCCTGTGAAGATCAGACAGCAGGTCTGCGGCAGTGGGGGGTGCTTCCCAAGCTCCGTGCCAATGTGTGCCCCTTAAATTAAATTCTGGGGCATCAGAGGTGCCGGGATGAGGAGGCTGATGCCAGCCGGAGTGTGCGTCCCCCAGTCACACGTGCAAATTGGATTTCCTGACCAAAAGTGTATAATTACCTGAGGTCCTCAGGCTGCCGGGGAGAGCACTCCCCATTGGCAGCGCCCCCATCGATTGCATTCCGCGGTCACCGTGATTTCTTGGAAGACGCGGTGCCTTCTGCTTCTGAGGGCCCAGGTAGCTGCTCCCAGGGCCCCTGCCACGGAGCAGACACAAATTCTCCACGTCCCAGATAGTAGGGGGCCTGAGGCCAGGGGGACAGGTGGTCTGTGGGGACTAGGCTCAGAGAAGGGCATGCTTCCCTCTGGCCTGGGGCCCCTGCGCCCTCCCCTGGCAGCCTTGGAGACAGATCCCCCCACCGACCCCCACCTTTCCTCCCGCATGTTCTTCATCACGGCAAGGTCCAAGGACTGATGAGAGGAAGAAGTAGCCCTGGGCTCATCCCACAGGCCTGAGGCTCCAGCCGCAGTCCCTGGGTCCTCTGTGCCATAGGCCTGCCCGGCTCGCCCCAGGGCTGCGAGGCACTCCTCCCTATGGGGGTTCCTGCAGTGGTGGTGGGGGGCAGCCGGCTTGGGGGCCTTCCAGCCAGGGGCTACCATCCCATTAGCCCCCTTCAGGGAGCAGAGCCTCCTGCCCTTCCGTGTCCAGTGCTCTCTCAGAAATGGCATTTCTTTCCCAGTTAGGGAGGTGACGCGGCTGCTGCAGGCGTGGGCAAGTTTCTGGCTGAGCCCCCACCCCCACCCCTGCTCCCCGCCCCCGCCCCCACCCCCACCTGTGGTTGCCAGGGACTCGTGGCCGGCTTTTTTTGGCTTACCCTCAAGACCACAGCCCCCAGTCGTCAGTCCACGATGCCATTTAGAGTGTATATTTCCTACTAAATAGCATAAAATTACACCCTTTCAAGTTAATGAAACCACTTTGCAACACAGGCTGCTGAGAGGGGATTTTAAATGTCAGCGCCGAGTAGCTGCTTGTGTTTTCTGGGGCTTTCCAATTAAGAGCAGCCTCCCCAGGAAGGACTTCTGCATTGGTTAAGTGGCCCTGGGCAGCCTGCCTCGGCCGGCCCACTTGGTCAGGGTCACCGGGACCCAGCCCGGCAGGAGCCGCCTGTGCGGGGCCGAATGTTTCCCCCACTCGGTAAATGGGTTTGCTCGGAGGGGCATTGTGTGCGACATCCTTGGGTCTGAGCTGTGGAAAATGTCTCCCTGTGGGGTGTGGAGAAGCTGGTTTTGGAAGAGCGTTTCAGTCTCCTGAGAGCCCCGTCGGGCACAGTACCCGTCTCCCGGGAGCTGCTGTGCACTGGGGACGGACCGTCTCCCAGGCCCCAGGAGAGAGCACGATGCCAAGAGCAGGGTCGGCAGGTGTGGCAAGAACCTCACAACGTGGCTGGTCCTGGGGAAAGCGAAACAGGCCTCTTCGCCGCTGTGAGCTGCTCACGAGCTTGGCCCGCCAGCAAGCAGTCCTGTGAGAAGAGATGAGAGCCATCTACGGCCTCATCTCTGCTCCCGAGGGCTCTGCTGTGGCTTACGGGCCACACCTTGCCAGCTGGCCTCAGGTCTGACCTCCACACAGAAGGCGCCTTGCCCTGGCTACACCAGCCAGAGCCCACAATGGCCAATGGCTCCCCATCACCCCCAGGGATGGCCAATTTCCTGGATGTGGCATTCAAGGCTCTGCCTGGCCCTCCACTCCTCCTTCTCTACCCGCCTTTGGCTTTGCGGTCCAGCCCTCTGTGATTAGAGCCCCTTGATGCACCTGCTTCTGGTGTCCTCACCCCTCCTACCACCTGTCCCTCCTGATTACTGTGCACTTACTTGGCTGCCCACTTGAACATTCTGGTCCATCCTTCAAGGCCCAGCTCAGACACCACCTCCTCCAGGAAGGCCTCTCACTTCCCCTCTGCACAGAACCCTCTCTGCCCTTTTATGCTTATTTTTTAACCACAGATACACAAAGGAACTACAATAAATCTCCATACAGTCTCTGCCCAAATGAATAAACAGGCATTTTGTCACATTCGCTCTGATCGTTTTGTGAAGAGGTAAAACATGCAGAAGAGGAAGGCGTCCTCCATGCGCCCCCCCCCCCTCCATCGCTCCCCTCCCCTAGGCAGGGGCAGCCACAACCATAATTCGGTTTTGTGTGTTTATTGTGTATCAGCACACCTCACAGCCGGGTAGTGCTTGCAGGACGTGAATGGTGTCAGGTGACACTTGAGGGTGTCCCCAGGCTCTGTGGTGACACGTGTGCTGGTGGGAGCCAGAGAGTGTTCTCCATCATGAGGACGTTCTAGCCGCTCCATCCCCTGCCAGTGGTCAGTCCGTTCTCCCCGAGGCAGATGCTGTCCTGAAGCCGCTCCGATCAGTCCCCGGCACGTGGGCATGCGGGGCGCGGGGGGTGTGTCCGGACAGGCAACTGCAGACCTGCGCAGATGTTTCTTCATCGGGCAACTCCATTGCTATCATCTGCGTGCCGGCCTCTCCCTCTCCTCCTTCTTGCCTTGGTCGGTCCTTGATGTGCTTGTTTGTGAATGGAGGAGTCGCTGGAGTGCTCCCTCCTCCCTCCCCTCCGGTCCTTTGAGCAGGGAGGGCAGCCCCCACGCCGCCGCTTGAGACAGGAGGGGAGAGGGACACGTCAGGACCCAGGCCAGCCGGGGAATGAGATGTGCATGCAGGCTGGCTGATCCCGACTGGTGACCGTGGCTCTGGGGTGGGAGCCCGGTCACAGGTGTCGAGAGAGACGACGAGGTCCGGAAGGAGCAGGGACTCCCAGGATGAGGCCGCAAAAACAGGTGTGCATTTCCCTGGGTTTTCACACGAACCCCCAGTGGCCCCTGATGGTCCTGCGAGGACAGGCTTGGGGTCAGCGAGAGCCGGTGGGGGGGCACCAGCCTGGGAGGGTGGTTGCACTCAGGCCAAGGGGGACCGTGCCAGCCGCACGCGGAGCTCCCTGGGTCCTTCCCCACAGCGGTAAAGGCGGCAGGCGGATTTCATCGGTGAGTAATAAACTGGTTTCACACAACAGCGAAAGTGGAGCTTCTGTGATATTAATATTTATTGGCACTTCCTGACGTTGGAGCTCCGCTATGTTTGCCCCACAATGCAGCCGTTCTCTGAAGACGGGAGGAAAATCACAACCAGAGAAGCCGCACAGCCCCGCGGCTCGCATGGAGGGACGGGAAGCCAGGTTGCCTTCCGGGGGGCTATTGGGTGGCTCTGGGGGCCCGGGGCGGCTGCCCACTTTGTCACTCAGCCACATGGGGTGCGGGAAGCAGGAGGATGCCCTTCCCAGCAGGGAGTGTTCCAGGCCTGTGTCCCCTTCTGGACAATGCCGTCCCCGACGAGGTGAGCAGAGGATACAGGCGATGTGCGTGGATACAGGCGAGTGGGCTCCAAGGGAGCCCCTGTCCAGGGTCCAAAATGTTGGCCAGGTCCCACCCACCACGGGGCGGAGGGCTGACGTGGGGGCCCCACCCGGACCTGGCTCTGCCGTTCCCTGACCCGGGTGCCCAGTGAACCACAGCCCCGCTGGGCCCGTTCCTTCCTTTGGAACACGTCCTGTCCGATGAGGAGAGGGACAGTCACGCACTTTAGAAGCACTTATCTCGTGCAATGTAGCCTCCTTCCACGAGGCCATTGCTCCTGTGGTGAATCCCAAGGTCCTTAAGGGTCAGCCTATGACCCGGCCTCGTCTTGGTTCCCTTCACAGGGTCACTTTCCCTTCTGGTCACTGACCATGGGCACACACCCGTGCCTGCCGGCCAGCACTCATGCTGCCGTCCCACCTCCTCCCTGCCCATCCTGTCCCTGTAGGGGCCTGGGGGAAGGGCTTGCTGGGACCCGTGCCCACGGCCCCGCACCATTCCTCCGTCAAGGAAGAGGAAGGAGGAGGGGTTGGGAGACCCAGTTCCACTGACTCATGCCCCACGGCCTGGGGACCGCGGTGGGCACAGGAGAGGCAGACGGCCACCAAGGTTGCCATTCTCGCTCCCGGCTGTCGCCATGCCGGGCCCTTGCTGGTGGGCCGTGCGGAGAGCACAGATGGGCACGGTGCCCGGATGTGACAGAAGGTGTGGCCGTCGCCCTTCCCACTGTTGAGCAGGGCTGACCTGGGCTCAGATGGGCTGGGTCCAGGCTGGGCGGCGCCTGGCTCGAGGAGCTGCATGGGACTTGTGGCCTTCTCCCGTCCTGGAGGTGGGCCAGCCCCCACAGCTGGGTTTCTGTCTGCTTCGGGAACACATTTACATGACTGGACAGGGCAACCTCAGAAAACGCTTTCGGTCCTACTGAGACAGCAGCTGTGTGAGGCCTGGAGTCGTTCTGGGCATGGGCACCAGAACCAAGGCCCGGAGGGTCGGGTGCTGGGGGCCAGGCCCACCACCATAGTGGGACCCTGGGTGGCATGTTTACAGGTGTGAAGGAAGAGCCCCTGTCTCTCGGCAGCTGGTGGGGTTCCCGGGTCAGACCCTGGAGGCCCCGTTTGAGGACAGACCTCACACGCATTTACCAGGACCTGGGCTGGGGACCCCGGGAGCTGCCATCCCCGCAGGGGAGCGGAGGCGTACCAGCCGGGTCCAATCCATCAGGCAGGGGCTAGGATGGGAGCAGCTGTAGTGAGGCCGGGACCGTGCGCCCCTGGTGTCAGAGCCGCTCTGTCCCCAGCAGGCAGCCGGGCACCGTCTCGCCGCGTAAGAGCTTCCCCAGGGCTGCCCCAGGGACTCCACTGATGCAGGGAAAATTTGAAGTTATCTTTGACTTTTATGGCCCTTTTTTTTTCCTATTAAGATGCTTAGAGCTGTAAGTGTAGTCATAAGGAGCTCATCTATCTTGACGCAAGTGTGGCTATAAAGCCGCGTGGTGCTCGTGAAGGAGCCGCCGAGATGAGCGTCTCTGCTCGTATCGATACATTCTGACGTGGGGCAGAAAGGTCAGCCCCTGCCAGATAAAATGTCTTTTCAGCTTGTTAATTAAAGCTTTATAAGGATGCGGAAGAACGCACTCTGGGGGCAGACCTCAGAGAGAAGCGAGTAGATGGGGCTGGGAGGGGGCCCCAAGGCTGGCCTTGCGCAGGTGGGGAGCCGGCGGTGGCGGCAGGTGACTCCGCTGTCCCAGGACGAAATCCACCGTTCTCGGAAGTGGGAGGTGGAGGGACCCGGCTCAGCAGCCCCGTTGGTTAGCGGACTCCTAAAAGCCCCAGACATCGGACCTTGACCCGGGAGCCATCCCATCTTTGGGGCTCCTCCCTATGCCCCGGCACAGAGGGACTCCACATACCGTAGCACGGTTTCAGGCACCCGGAGCTCACCCCTGGCAGCGGTATGCCTGCCGCCGTCAGGCTGGGCTGGAGTCCGATGGTGTTTTTGCGGATGGAGGCAGCAGGTGAAGACTGTTGGTTTCGTGGCCACCGGCAGGCATCGCGGCACGGTGTGTCTCTTTCTTGGTAACTGAGTGTGGAGAATGAGGTCAGCAAAGCTTCCCCTGTCCTTCCCTCCCTACCCCTGCCCATCCCAACCTCAGGGCCTCTGCCTCCAGCAGCTTCCATCCACCCGAGTCTCTCTGGGTCCCCGCCCTTCTGCTCCCTGATGGTAAATTCCTAAGGTGCATGGGTGGAAGTCCACCAACGCAGGAGAGAACCGAGTGCCGACCAGGAATGAAGGCTTCAAGCCCACAGGGCGCATGGACAGAAAGCCAAAAAAGTGCCCAGAACAGAGACACGTGCACCAAAGTGGACACCCAGACAAATGAAAGTCTGATGCACAGGGACAGCTCCAAAGGAGACACACCTTTGGGCGCCTGGGTGGCTCAGTGGGTTAAGCCTCTGCCTTGGGCTCAGGTCATGATCTCAGGGTCCTGGGATGGAGGCCTGCGTTGGGCTCTCTGCTCAGCAGGGAGCCTGCTTCCTCCTCTCTCTCTGCCTGCCTCTCTGCCTACTTGTGATCTCTCTCTGTGTCAAATAAATAAATAAAATCTTAAAAAAAAAAAAAAAGTAGACACACCCGAATGTGCAGAGGGCTCAGAGACACACCCAGGCGGCGCTCATCTCTCATCCAGAGGGCTTGTATGGGGGCACCGAAGCTGGCAGAATTCCAGGGCACGTCGGGTGCCCGCTCCTGGCTCCTATTGGTGATGGACGTGTGTCTGCCTAGTGCTTCTGTGGCCCGAGATCCGGCCGGCCCCCATCTATGCAGGCATCCCTTGCTCCCCAAGGATTGTACAACTCTGCTCCCCGGGGACATCAAGCACCCATGTGGGTCTCTGATGCAGAACCTGCGAGCGGGACAGGCCGGCTTCCTCTCAGCGTGTGGTCCCCAGGTTGGCAGAATGCCTGGAAGCTGGTGAATCAGATGGAGCTCCGTGCCGCCTCCCCCAGGTGCGCCTCTCCCTGGTGCAGGGATCCGATGGTGGGCCCGCTCCACAGGTGATGCCAGATTGCCCGCGGGCCTGGGCTGGGCACGGCAGAACCTTCTACACTCACGCCCTTGCAGAAGGTGGAGCAGAATCTTTTAAAACGTGGGCATCGGGCAGAACTAGGGATGTTCTTCTAGCACCTCTCACCGAACCCTGCTGGCGGGAGACGGAAGAGAGTGTGATGGATTGCTCACGAAGGGACCGTGTCTGTTTTTAATGCCTTCTGCTTTGCACGTAGAGCTCTGTTCCAACAAATGTCCCTGGTGGATTTCCAGTTAAATGTGGGGGATTTGGCCCCGCCCAGAGAGGCAGGCAGGTGGCAAATTCCAGAGGCAGAAGGTGCCGTCCCACAATCAGGAGAAGCAGCTGCGGGGTTCGTGGGCCCTCCGTTGTGTCCTCCGGCGGTGGAGGAATCCAGTACCAGAATCGAATGGTGAACGCATCCTGCCCCTCACAAGTGCCCCGTGTCTTGTCATCCCTTCCTCCCGTTCCCCCATCTCCCCGTAATCCCTGACCTGGTCCTGGAGACCAGTTTCCTGCTTATGGAATTATATAAAAATGGC
This sequence comes from Spilogale gracilis, assembly GCA_004023965.1. Classification (NCBI taxonomy): domain Eukaryota; kingdom Metazoa; phylum Chordata; class Mammalia; order Carnivora; family Mephitidae; genus Spilogale; species Spilogale gracilis. Next base: position 75,595 of record PITA01006802.1, read on the forward strand.
ATCATATGGCATGGCTGCCTTTTTTTTTTTTTCCTCGTGCCTGGCTCTTTTCATTCAGCCAGATTGTTCGAGGTTTCTCCCTGCGGTAGCGTCTTATCAGCTGCTCCTTCCTTTGGGTCGCCGAGCGATACTCCACTGGGCGCAGCCGGCACCAGCATTCCCTGGCCAGTCTGCTGCAGCAGGCCCCCGGGAACACTCAGTGCCATGGTTCTCTGGAGGCTGCAGGCCAGATCGCTGCCCCACTGTGCGCGGGCGAGGGCGCTCTTCTGGCTGGTAGACTTCTCACCGCGTCCTGGCACGGGATCAGGGGCTCGAGGTCCCTCTGGAGCCTGGTTTTTACAAGACATCAATCCCATTTCATTAATAAGACTCCACCCTTCTGACTTAAGCCCCTCCCACGCCCCCATTCATAAGACTCCACCCTTCTCTTAAGCCCCTCCCATGCCCCCATTCATAAGACTCCACCCTTCTGACTTAAGCCCCTCCCACGCCCCCCATGGAGAGCGTAACAGGTACCTCTTATCCTTGATCCATCCTCCAGCCACAGGGTGTGGGAGGGGGTAGCACGCCCCCATGACCTGTCACCTCTCAGGGCTCCTTGTCCACATCCCGTCACCCCATCGGGCCTTAGAGTTTCAGCACCGGAATTTGGGGAGTGGGATTCATACGCATTCAGCCCATAGCAGTAAACATACGTTGAATTTTATGAGAAATGACCGAGCTGTTTGCTGGGTCTTGTACCATTTTATGTTCCCAAGAGCAGCGAATGAGCCGCTCAATGTGATCGCCAGTTCCTGCTTTGGGCCGTCTTCCAATGCAGCCATCCAGGAGGCAAGCAGGTGCACAGTGGACCTCACCATGGTTTTAACTTGCATTTCTCTAATAACTTACCCTGTTTAGCATTTGTCTTTGTGCTCATTTGCCATTTGCATATCTTCTTTAGTCAAGTATCTGCTCGAATTTTGTGTTCATTTTTTTAAATTGGTTTGTTGTCTGATGATTTTTTTTTAAAGATTTTATTTATTTATTTGACAGAGAGAAACACAGCTAGAGAGGGAACACAAGCAGGGGGAGTGAGAGAGGGAGAAACAGGCTTCCCGCTGAGCAGGGAGCCCGATGCGGTGCTCAATCCCGGGACTCCAGGATCATGACCCGAGCTGAAGGCAGACGCTCAACAACTGAGCCACCCAGGCGCCCCTGATGATGTATTTTTGTTTTTAATTTATTAATTTAAGGCAAGGGAGGGAGGGAGGGCGCACAAGCTGGAGGGAGGGGCAGAGGGAGAGGGAGAAGCTGACTCCCACGGAGCGGGGCACCCATCTTGGGGCTCGATCCCAGGACCCCGGGATCATGACCTGAGCTGCACACAGACACTTCACTGACTGAGCCCCCCAGGCGCCCCCCCCCCCCGATGATGAGGTTTAGGAGTTCTTCTATACACACCAGATGCTGGGCTTATCAGACATGTGACTTGCAAGTGTGAGTCTAGCCCCCAGTCTAGGGCTTTTTGCTCTGTTCACATGGAAGCTTCAGGAGCTTTTAAATTCTTGTGTAGTCCAGTTTGTTAACTTGTTCTCCGATGCATCGGGCTTTGGTGCTCCATCTAAGGCTCTTTGCCTCCCCTAGGGTCCAGCAGATTTTTCACCTGTGGCTTTTCCAGTTTTAGGCTCTAACTTGAGGCCTCTCTCTTCCATTTTGTTGCTGTTTTTAAAAATAATTGAGCAAGGTATGAATTAACATTAATTTCTGTTGGTTTTTAGTAGACAGGTATCAATATAAAACCATCTTACTGGGAAAGGAAGCCGAGGGCTAAGCGTCTTCGGGGCGGTGCCATCCTATTTCTTTCTCTGGTTTCCAAAATGTCTTACATGACAAAAACATTCTTCTGTGGTTGTGACCTCCTGATGGAGAAAGGGACGAGCCCAGTCTATGCCTCCGGGTGCCGAGCCCTGTTCGGCCAGGCGGTGAGAGTCATGCACCTGCCGGGCGGCCCCGGTGGCCTCAGCACGGTGTCCCCGGCCCGGCTCAGTGCCCCCTCCTGTCTTTCAGGCTTTGGGAGCCATCACTGCAGTGCCTGTCACGGGTCCCCAGGTCAGCTCCTTGCAGAGGTTGGCCGGGCAAGGAGCGGCGGTGCTACCTCAGGTAAGCAACTCGCGGGTGGGCCCCGGGGGGTTCTGTCTGCCTGTCTGTCTGTCCCCAGGCCCTCAAGCACTGCGGTTTGAGGCGGGCACTGTGCTGGGCTAGGACCTGCTCGGGAGTGTCCCTTCCCTGTTCTTTCTCGTCTGCCCATCAGGGGAGGAGAGAGGAAGTGCAAAATCATTTCAGGGGCTCAGGACCAGGATGTTTTTTTTCTTTAATGGGGTAAACCAAACTGGACTAGAGTACAACAGAAAATATCCAGATGTCCTTCAATGTGGTTTCTTGTGAAGACAGTGCAGGAAACTCTGCAGAAGATGATTCATTTGGGGAGGCAGCGAGATGCTGAGCCGGGCGCCCTGGGTTCCGTCCACAGCACCCTTGACCGGGCTGTATGCTCAGACAAGTCACCGGGCCTCTTACCCTTCCCGGGCCGAGTCTCCCCTCCTGCAGCCGGGCTGGCGCAGGGGCGTCCCGCGTGGCCTTGAGGCTGAAGCAGGTGGCCCCGAGCCGTTAGAGCCACACCTGCTCGTGGCAGCCTTTCCACCTGCGCTGACTCCCATCAGGCCCGGAGGAAGGAGAGCGCATGGAGGGCGGGGGAGGCCCCAGGGGGCTCCGTGGGAGGAGGCCCAGCCCAGGTCTACACACATCTCATCTGCACGTGGCACCAGCTGAAAGTCACGCGCTCTGGGGTCCCCTGAATAGGTTTTCTCTGGGTTGGAGGCCCCCGTGCTCCGGGCCCCTGCAGTCTGGGCATGGCTCCCCATGTGCAGAGCTGGGGCTATGTGGTGTGGCCTGGCAGTGTGTGAACCCGGAGTGACTGGGGTCGAGCGGGCCAAAGGACAGAATGGCCTCCCCTGACCTCGCAGCGGGGATCCTCCTTAAGCACCCCCCCCCATCCTCCACAGAGGCCAGGCGAGGCCATCCCCAAGCTGGGGCTGTCCCAGGTTCCCTCGCTCAGTGTTGGCGCTGCTGTCGGGCTCTGCTCCCAGCCACGTGCCAAGCACAGAGCACGACAGGATCATAGGACTTAGCGCATCCCCTGATGGTTGGAGCCCCTCGTGGTGGACGGCATGAGCGCAGACGTCTGGGGCTGGCGTGAGGCTCGTTTCTGGTTGCAGGAATGTGGGGTCACACACAATACTTTGTGCATCCCCCACCCCCGCCCGCAGCACGCATGAGTGTGTGCGACACTGTACGGGCGCTGGAGGGGGCAGGCTCGGCCCCAGACGAGCGCATCCTAGCCTCTTGCACCTGCTTTAATTCATTGCACGTGGGCCTCCCAGAGGGTCATCAACGCCATCTCCGGCTCACAGCACAAAGCCTTTCGCAGGGAACAGGGCGGCAGCCCAGCCCAGACCAAGAAGCCAACTGAGCGGGGCCAGGAGGCCCCACTGCCCCTCCCGGTCACTGCCCCAGCAGCAGTGCTCTCCGGACTTCTCACATCAGAGGTCCCCTGACCGTCCACGTGCAACTTTCCCATCCCTCCTCCCCATTTTTCACTGTCTTATCTGAGTTGGGCTGGAAGGGGCTCAGGCCCAGAGTTGAGCCCCAGGGCCTCTCCACTGCTGTCCCCTCACCTCTAACGTGGGAGGTCTCTGAGCACGGCCGTGTCATTGCCTGCGGAGTCCCGGCTCTGCTCAGGGCTGCCCTCTGCACCTGCTCGCGTGTCTGTCTGACCGCGCACCTGCCCTCCCTCCGCACCTGCTCACGTGTCTGTCTGACCGCGCACCTGCCCTCCCTCCGCACCTGCTCGCGTGTCTGTCTGACTGCGCACCTGCCCTCCCTCCGCACCTGCTCGCGTGTCTGTCTGACCGCGCACCTGCCCTCCCTCCGCACCTGCTCGCGTGTCTGTCTGACCGCGCACCTGCCCTCCCTCCGCACCTGCTCGCGTGTCTGACCGTGCACCTGCCCCTCCCTCCCCAGGTTAGGCCAAAGACTCTGATTCCAGACAGCCTCCCCGTCACCCCGGGCCGGGACCGGCCACCCAAGCAGCCCCCGACCTTCCAGAAGGCCACCGTGGTCAGTATCAAGAACCCCAGCCCAGCCCTCCCCACCGCCAACAACACCGTGAGCCATGTGCCAGCACCCGGCAGCCAGCCGCAGGCCCTCGCTGAGCCCGCCGCCATCGCCTCTCCCCTGAGCAGCGCAGGGGTGGCTTACGCCATCCTCTCCACCGCCCCCAGCAATGCCGCCATCGCCCCCAGCACCGCCGTGTCTGTGGTCAGCGACAACGTCAAAGTCCAGCCCCTCCTCATCAGTGCCGACAAGAAGGTGGGTGTGCGCCCGCTCCCATGGGAGGCGCTTGCCGAACAGAGCGAGCGAGTGGTCGGTGGAAGGACCCAGAAGCCCCTCGAATGAATGGGGTGCGAGGAGAGGCATGAATGAGCGGCCGCGTGAGTGTGTCTGCGTTGGAGGGGCTGGGCTGCCGAGGAGTGACGGAGCGAGCCAACGGCCCGTGGCGGGAGGGCTGGCGGTGTGAGCGGGAGGGGAGGGGAACGGGTCAGCAGGTGGGTGACGCGGTGCAGGCGGGTGCGTGTGCCCTGAGGGAAGACGTGGATGGATTAACATCGGTGGAAAAAGAATGATTGGTCAGTGAGTAAATCACTTCCCCCTTCAGAGTCATGAATTAACCAGTAAAATGTGTGGCTATAAGAATGTCCGGAAGAAGCTGTGCTCGTGCTCGGTCTCTGGCTGCTGTGTTGGCTGGTCGAGGACTTTGGGGGTTACCCGGGACCCCAGTAGAAAATTTGTGATTTCTTGCTAAGATTTAAAATGGAAACTGAGATCCTCTCCCTGTCCCCCTCTGAGCTCCTTGCAGATTGTAAGGTCTGAGGCCTTCGGGGCTGTGGGGCCGAGAGAAAGGTACTACTTCCTCTCTAGCCTGCTTTCTTTCCTCTGTGCCCAGTTTGGGGTCTGCCAGGTCACCCCCTTCTTGTCTAGGGCCGGCGTCGCTCCTAATTCCCACCTGGTGCTCCACTTTCGTGCTCCCAGATCTTACTGCACACAGTGTATGACTGGGCACATTATGCTTTTGGGTCCTCCCACCGATGGACGGAAGCCCCAGGGATTCTCAGTCATCATGGGATGTGGTCAGATGAGGAGACGTGTCCCTCGGGACCACGTCTGGTCCCCAGGGGGCACGTAGCAGCTGTTTGCGGGATGCCTTGTGTGGGGTGCATGTGCCCTTTTCACCATAAGCTCACCAGCATTCAGTGCTGTCATTTTAAACACATTTTGCTCATTTAATCGATGCAAACAGATGCTTGCTGTTCAAAGTTGAGTTCCTTGGGTTATTATGAAGCTTGGATGTTTTCCCCATACTTTTCAAGAATTCTGTCTCCTTCTATATGAATCGTCTGTGAATATTTTTTTGCCCTGTTTTTCTACTGGGGATCTTAATATTTTTTCCCCCGTGAATATAATGAGGGGCATTTTTTTTCCATCCAGAGAATTCTAGGGATTTAAAATTGTGAAACAGAAGAGAACAAAGAGCCCTCCCTTAAGCCAGCAGAAAAATGGATGCGATTTTTCTTCCTGTTTAGAAGCCTCAAATCCACAAGTCAGTCACATTCTTAGGGGGAAAGAATACAAGTTCAGGTTGTTCCTGGCTTGGGTGATACCTGGATCCATGAAAGATAATGATTGTTCCCCAATTTCCCATCCAAAAAATGAATAAAGTAGTTGAGCCACAGATGGCGGGGACTGCCCGAGGGAGGGGCTGGGCTGTGTAAGTTGCTTTCAGACTTCTCAGCCTCAGACCCCTCAATCAAACCAAATGATAGCCGTGAACCCCAAAGACAGCTGACTGACCTAGGGCCACTCTGGGCCGTGCTGAGCGGGGTCCGGAGCCCACCTCCCCCTTCTCCACCCCTCCCCTGCCCAGGCCAGGTTTGAAAGCCTCGAACACTGTGGCCTGGAGACCCAAGGATCAGGCTAGGGAGGGGACAGACTGCGCAGTGCACTCAAGATAGACCCCTGATGACCTCAGGTGGTAAATCTGAGCCCTCTTGGCCTCAGTTTCCCTGCACTTGAGCTGGAGATAAAGAAAACCAACCTCTTTTGAGTCTTTGCTTCTTGAATATTCACTAGCTCCCTGGAGGTAGGAGTGCAAGGAAGCCGGCTCCGAGAGGCAAAGTG
>PITA01006802.1:81970-97071 GCA_004023965.1 Spilogale gracilis
TTTCTGCCCCACCTTCCAGGTCATAATCATCCAGCCCCAAGTGCAGACGCAGCCCGAGAGCACGGCGGAGTCGCGGCCGCCCACGGAGGAGCCATCTCAGGGAGCTCAGGCGACCAAAAAGAAGAAGGAGGACCAGCCCCCGAGCCAGGAGAACCCCGAGGTAGGGTGGCGGGGCCCTGGTGGCTGCTGTAGGAGGCAGGGACAAGAGTACAGGGCACAGCCGTCCCGTGCAGAGGGAGCTCCTGGTGGGGACTTGCCCGGGGAGCCTGAGCTCCTGGCAGCGCGTCTCACAGATTTGCTCATGGCATGGTCGTGTGGGGCAGAGGTTGGCATGGATTCTAGAACCAGGGGGCCTGGCTCAGCATTGCATGCGGCCAGTGCTCCGGCGGGGTGATGGCTGATGAATTGTGTGTGTTTCTTTCTGTGCTGGGAGCGCTTAGTCTTTTTCCTGATGGTGTAGTTGGGAGGATTCCATGGGTCAGGGTCTCCTCCAGCAGGGGCCAGGGCTTCTCTTGGCACTCTGTGTCCCTGCCTCTTCTCCCTGCCTGTGGCCCCTGTTGAGCGTCCAAGGGCTGCAGAGCAAGACCTGAATGGTTGGAAGTCCGCTGTAGCCAAGACTGGCATGGAGAGGCAGCTGACTCCTGAAAGTACCTGTAGAACTTTCCAGAAGTTGTACATTACTGCCATCTTCCCCACCTCCCCCTGAGGGAGGAGGGCTATGTGGGCCCTCTTGGTGCCATCCTAATCCGTGGTTCACATAGAACCACCTGCTCTGTGGGGTGTAAGAGGCCAGCAGCTCTTTCTTAACTTCTGGTCCCGGCAGGTGAGCCCTCTTGTGTTACTTCTGTCCTCGGCCATCCTGGGCCACAGTCCACACTTTCCCTACCCAATTCTCATTCATTCTGTTAGATTCACTCCAGACATCCTCTCCTCCAGGCAGCCTTCCCTGACCACTTCGCCTCAGTGGCCAAAAGAGGCCCCATGGAGCTCCTAGAGCTCCTTAAGATTCTTTTCATCAATACGCTGTCAGTATTGAAAGAGGTCAGTCTTTCATCCATTCATCACCCATCATTCATCGGGCATGTCTTACAGTTGGCCCTGTGCCAGGTTCCATGCCGAGGATCTGGATGCTGAGATGGGGCGGATGGAGCCCCGGCCCCAGGGGACCTCGCTGCTCCGGGCACGACCACTGGGACTTCAACTTGGCTTTAAAAAAAAATAAAACCTCAAGTGTCATCAGAGAATCACAAATGCAGAGCTGCAGGAGGCGCAGGGTGGAGGAGAGAGCATGCTTGCCGAGAACCAGAGAGCCAGAAGGACTAGGAAAGCTTTGCAGAGGAGGGACAGGGTCAGCAGGGCCCGGGGGAGCAGGTGGGGCTTTAACAGAGGGGCGGAGGCGTGAGGGGTGGTGTGGGCGGACAGAGGGCAGTGCCTGGGCGGTTACAAGGTGGGAAGGCCCTTGGCAGGCCCAGGAGAGTGGAGCCCGGGCAGCACGGATGCATGAGAAATTCTGAGCACAGACTTAGAGGGGCCCTGGGACCTCATCCTGGAGGACCTGCTTGCAGCCGCCAAGGTGGAACTTTATTCCTGGGGCGGTGGGGAGCCACAGAATGTCTTGGAGCAGCAGAGTGACTTGGTTATTGTCCTCTGAGGTGACCAAAGCCTGTGGGGAGTCAGAGTCCCCCGCTCACCGAGGCTGAGATGGAGCTGAGTGTGGTCTGCGCCCCAGGTCCCCGTTGTCTCAGGAAGCACTCAGGGGCGTTCCTCAGTGCCGTGGGAGCGCTGGCGGTCTGCGTGGTGAGCCGCGGTCCGGCCTGCAGCCGGGGCTCCCGCGTGCACCCCTCCGCTCTCCCACGGGGCTGCTTGCCCCCGCTTCACCCTCGAAGGCTTTCTGGGCGGTTCCCTGTGTTCTCCCAAAGTACATCCAAGCCAACTATTGTGCGTTTATACAATTAGTATAATTACATTTAACTACATAATTAGTGTAAATACATGTAATGACTTAAATAGAACTTGTAATTACAACACGTCCTGGCGTAAAAATCCTTATTAAACTTTCTTTTTAAAGAGGTCTGGGAGCTCTGTGCGGTGCCGAGGCGGGGCGTGGTGGTGCCTTTGGAACCTATTCACGAGGAACCCAAGTTAGGAGCCTTTGAGGCCCGGGGGGGAGGGGGGGTGCAGCTGTCCCACAGGCTTCTCCAGAGGAGCGGGCCAGGGCCCTGGGGACACACAGATGCTCCCTCCCTCCACGCCATCCCTGTTACCCCAGCCCCCTGCTCCTGCCCCTCGATGGCCTCCCCTCCCCACCCCCACCGTCCCATGTATTCTTCCGGCTGCTAGAAGGATTTTTCTAAAATTCAGAAATAACCGAGTCACCCCTGCCCTGGTCACCATCGGGGGGGGTTCGGGCTCCTGATGTGGCGGCCCACCGCACACCGACAACAACAGCAGGTAAAATGTTTGAACGTAAGCAAAGCAACATGAGTTTGCTTCTTGGTGAATCAGCTTCACGAAACAAAGTGATGGCAGAAAATAAACTTGATTTGCAGCGAGTAAGGTCACCGGGAATTGCTTCCAACGCTGGGGCTCCCCAGTGAGCAGAGATTTTAGCTCTGTAATGATTTGGGTTCTGTTATGGAGGGCGGTTGCTTTCCCAAGCAGGGGCCAAGTTTAGTTCAGATGGTCTAGGTGGTCCGGACAGTGGCCATCCCATTAAGGGGGGGGTTTCAGGTTTCATTTGCCTGAGTTAAGAGCTAAGCCGGAAAGAAGAGCTTTGGGAAGAACGTAAGACAGAGGTTATGAGGACATGCAGGTGGAGTCGAGGCCAGGTCTTGGGGTCTAGCTGGCAACAGGAAGAGACCACGAGAGGCAGCTGTATGTGGCTGTGTCCCTGAAACACAAGCGGGGAGCAGGACCAACGCCCAGGCCCCCGGGCTCCGGGGCCAGAGTCGGGTGAGGGTGACCAGGGCAGGGGGCGGCTCACACATGGCCAGAGGGCCCAAAAGTTCTCCAAGAAGAAAAGGAACCAACCTGAGCCGGAGTCCACAGCTGCCCCTGAGGACAAAGCCAGGGGGACAGCAGTCCTGCCCAAAGGGAGGGGTGAACAGGAGGCAGAGAAACTAAAAATGCAGAATAAAGAGAAAAAGGAGTTGTGTCCAAAATGACCCTGTGGACAGAATTCTGGAATCCGTGCCAAGACGGCAGGCAGAGTCAACCTATGAAACTTAAGTTTATTCAAGAGGAAGTTAATTTTGTGGCATACTCCAGCAACGACTGACACGGAAGTACGTTTAGGTCACCATGCATTTTTTTCTCCGAAAGGGATAACATGCACTTGAATTCGATAAGGAATAAGGAAGCAAAAAATATCATGGGAAATAAAGTAAGATCGGGTGAATAGAAAAGTGGTTTGAAATATCCGGGAATGAAAAACATGGTAATTGGTTGAAATTTAAAAGGTACTGGACAGAATGAAAAGGGATAATTGGTGCTTTAGGGGCACCTGGGGGTGCTCAGTCAGGTAAACATCCGACTCTTGATTTCAGCTCATGATCTGAGGGTCGTGAGGTCGAGTCCCACATCAGGCTGGGCACTGGGCATGGAGCCTGCGAAAGATTTTCTCTTTCCCTCTTCCTCTGTTCTACCCGCCCTACAAAAAAAAAAAAAAGAAAAGAAAGAATAAAAATAATACACCTCCATGGATATAGCACAGAGATACAGAGAAAGAAGCAATAATTTGTAATATATGTGGAATGAATTCAGTTTGCTCAGCAGGAACTTTTGAATTGCTTCCCGCTGACCCAGGGACATTCCACTCCTGTGACCTTTAACAAAAGGGGGCATGGGGCAAAACATCATTGCAAGACCACTGTAAGGGACAGTAAGGGAAAGAGAAGCAATTTTTACTATAAGGTAAAAGATACTCACTGGATTTAAAAACACCTTACTATGAATCCAAAGAAAGAGAATAATAAAAGAATCACGACTAAGGAAGAAGTTACAAGGCTTATGGGAGGAGATGGCTGCATGGCCACCCTACCAGAGAGAATGAAACATGAGCTGGAATCATGCACGGAAAGAAATCTGTAACTGGATGAGTCTGGGGGCCCCGGGCCCAGCTCGAGACTCAGTGAGGGACGGAGGAAGCAGAAGTGAGCCAGCAAAGTACACACCATGGAAAGGGAAGGATGAGTTTTTAAATATTCAAGAGGGATCCTTAAGAAGATAAGGGAAGAGAGCACAGCTGATGTATAAGTGGAGGCTTCCGGGATGGAGCCCAGAGTCAAGGAGCTGAGTAGATGACGTTTTCTCCCATTTCCTGTCCTCAAGTCATTGTGGACTCAGATGATCGCCCGGGAAGGGAGGGTGGTGGGAAGGCGGAGCTTGGTCTCCACGTTGCTGGTCTTTCTTTCCGGGTGTGGTCAGCAAAGCAGGTGCCACTATTTGGGGGGTCCCCAGAGTCCCTGCCACCGTGCAGTCAGCCCCAGGGCCCAGAAACAGCACCGAAACCAGGTGGCCCCAAACTGCAGCCCGGACCACTGTTGGCTGAATCTGCCGGACCCCAGATTCCCCTCTGCGGCCACGGAAATCATTTCGTTAGTCTTGCATTCATGTGAGCGCACACCTCCCCAGATAGAATTCGTGGGCTCCACTTTTCATGGTGTGGTGGTGCTTCCTGATTTTTTGAATATAATTCGAGAAAAGTTGACTGAAATCAAAGCAGACTGCGACCGCGTTAATGGACGGTGTCCCCGATCCTGGGCACCGGGATAAATGAATGCATGCACCAGGAGAGACATGGCCACATCACCCGGCACAGAGGGCACCTGGGCAAAAGCGATCACATCACTCTGCCGGGAAAACAGCCGGCTTCTGGTTTTTCCACGCAGCGTTCAAGTCCAGAGTATGGGACAGCAACATCTACACCATCCAGAGGGAAGAAAGGAGGAGGCCCAGCTGGCCTTCCAGCTAAAAGCTGCACATGGGAGACTTCAAATCTGCCCAGAATTTCGGGAAATGCGGCTCCGTGGGCCTGGCTCCCTCCCGAGTCAGCTGAGAGCAGCCGGGCACAGCCCTGGGTCGGGCGCCCAAGTGGAGCTGAAACAGGTCAGAATGTAGACATTATGTTCTTCTAGCAACATCCAGAGGCTTCAGCTGTGACCCCGCAGGGAGCACGCGGGGGAAGGTGGGGGGCAACGTGAGCTCTCGGCCAACCAGGCTCCTCTGTAGTAGCTCAGGTTTTCAGTGACTCAACGCTGGCAGATGGAGGAGTAGAAGTATTTTTAACAGAGTAGAAGTAAAAAAAATGCAAAGGAACGGTGGGCAGTCACTATTTGAAATAGTGTAGAAGACCCAAGAGAATCAATTAAAAAATAAAAACAGAACTACTCTCGACAGAATGGGGCACGGCAGGGTAAATATTAAAGCACGCCACCAATCATCGCCACAGACACGCAGAGCAGGGTGTCAGAAGCCCTACAAATACCCCTACTTGCTGTAGCAGCAAGAAGATGAAATACTTAGGGATAAGGGCAGCTGGGGGGCTCAGTTGGTTGAGCGCCTGGACTTTGGATTTCGGCTCAGGTCATGATCTCAGGGTCGAGAGATCGAGCCCGAATTGGGAATCTGAGCTCAGCAGGGAGCCTGGTTGAGATTCTCTCTCCCTCTCCTTCTGCTCCACTTTCTAGAGGTATCTCTCTCTTTCTTTAAGAAAAGAAAAATCTAGGGGCACCTGGGTGTCTCAGTTGGCTGAGCATCTGCCTTCAGCTCAGGTAATGATCCCACGGTCCTGGGATCGAGCCCCAAGTCAGGCTCCCTGCTCGGCGCTGAGTCTGCTTCTCCCTCTCCCTCTGTCCCTCCCCACTGCGTTTGCATGCTTGCTTACACGCTCTCTTTCTCTCTCACAAATGAGTAAATTTAAAAATCTAGGAATAAACACTTTAACAATAGCTGATACCCTCTGGAGGGCACGTCTGAAACCCCCGAAGGCGGAAGAACAGAGAGGCTCACTGTGGTTCTGGGAAGGAAAATTTTACATCCCGAAGTTATCATTGTCCCCTGAGTTTATTTATCCTCTTCACATCATCCCAGTCAGTAGACCTCAGTGTCCTTCATGGTTTCCAAGTTGGACGTGAAAACACATGCAAGAAGAACCAAGGAAATGCTGGACAGGAAGAACAGGGAAGGAATTCGAATCCTGCCAGAATACCGAAACGCCTGGGGACTAAAGGCACCCCCGTCGCTCCCGCGCAGCGAGGAACGGGATAGGAGGCTCACAAAGAGACCACAGAGACCCACGATGGTTCAGTATATGATCACAGCTGCGCCTAAGCCAGTGAAAAGTGGAATGATGGGATTTTCAAGAAGTGGGATTGGAACACATGAATAGTAGCCACGTGGGGTACAAGGAACCTCCCCTTCCCGCCCTCTGCAGCAGGTAGATTCTACATGATCAAAAATTTAAATGCGAACCGTGAGGGGCGCCAAGCTGGCTCCGTTGGTGGCCACGGGACTCTAGGTCTCGGGTCATGAGTCTGAGCCCCACGCTGGGCGTCGAGCCTACTTAAAAATAGTAATAAAATAAATAAATGTAAACTGAAATTATAGGTACTATAATAAAATACAGACAACTTGCTTTATAACCTGAGTCTCTAAGTAAGATTCAAAAACCCAGTGAAAAGGAGAATATTGCTAAGTTCTACTCCATGCAGGTTTTCCCATCTACATGGCCAAAAAAACCCCCATCATTCCTCCTGAAGTGTGAATGGTGCACAGTCAGGTCCTCCCAGCAAGGACAGTGTGGACGGGAGAGAGCAGGGCTTGCGTAGAGAAGGCGGTGCCCAGCCCCACGATCGTGGGCCGTGGCCATGACACCTGCGAACACGTACTCCGGACACAGTGGGCTGCGAAGGGCCCTTCACCTCTGCGGTCTCCCGCCCGCAAGCCTGTAACCCAGGCTCATCACGAACAGACCCATCCCAGCCGAGGGGCATCCTTCCTGCTCAGCCCGAGCTCCAAACGGTCAAGGTCACCAACAACCAGGACAGCCTCAGGATCTGGCACAGCCCACAGGAGCTAAGGGGACACGGCTCCTAAACGCAGCGTGGGATCCTGGATGGGCTCCCGGGACAGAGAACGGGCAGTGGGTGAAAGTGAAGGAAACCCGAAACAGACAAGGCAGCCCCATAAGGAGGTGCTCCGCCAATGTTTACTGAATCAGAGCACATGGGAGGCCGTGTTAATGTTTCTCTGTTTCCTTCCCTCAGAAAATCGCCTTCATGGTGGCCCTAGGCCTGGTCACAACGGAACACTTGGAAGGTAAGGCCTGCATGGGGGCAGGTTGGGCTGCTGGCTGGCGGGAGGGCAGTGCCCATGAGTGACGCGCCTCCTGGGAGGTCTGTCCCAAGTCACCACAAAGACCGAGAAAGCCTCCCCGCCCTCCCTGGCTCCCTGGCCGTGTGCATGGAGCCCACCTTCTGGTTTTGGCAAAGGGACCGTGTGGGTCCCCTGCTCCCACGTTGCACGCAGCCCAGGGAAGTGGACGCTGGGTCCCGACCGCCCGGCCCTGCCACTTGTTAGCCGCTGAGGCTTGGGCCCTCCCAGTCACATCTGAAGGTCTGCGGTTGAGTCTGGGTCATGTTGCTTTGAGCTGGGGGACCGTGAGCAAGCTCCCTCCACTCTGACCCTCAGTCTCCTCTTCCCGAAACAAGAGGAAGGCTGCATCTTGAAACATTGCAGCGTTGTCATGAGGCCTGGGATGAAAAAGCTTTCCTGATACCTTCCTGACTGTTATTATGCTTTTTATAAATAGCCCTCCTTGTAAAAATTCTCCCCCTGCCCATGAGACCCTAAATATTTATCTATTTGGACCTTGGTCTGGGGTGTCTTACAGGAAACACTTGATAGATGGTGCAAAGATTTAAAAGGAAAAATTGGGTCCAAAAGACAAGTCAGAAAAAAATGTCAAAACAACTATATTCGGAGACACAGATCTCCGGTCCCACCTGGCTGGCAAAGCAGAAGGAAGGAAAGCAGGGGGACCGTTGGTGTGGGATGTTCACTGCGTGAAGCACACTACGCCAGGGGCCCTCTGGGCAGGACTGGCGTTGGAGGCTTCACGTGGGCAGAGCCTACCTGAGCGGCAGGTGGACCTGGTTTCCCGGGGAGCCCTGAGCCTCAGTGTGCAGCTGGATGGTGGCACGGGGCGGGGGGGCTCGTACTGAGAGTGTGCACCTGCCCATCCATCTGCCTCGGAGCCAGCATTCGGAGGCCACTCTGGGGTGGGGCACTGGGCAGAGAGAGGATGCAGGGCGGGGGGGGGGCAGGATGCCTGGGGCTTGCAGAGGGAGAGTTTGGGGTTCCCAGGATGGGAAGGATCCAGTCTATGCCTTTCCAGAAATCCAGAGCAAACGCCAAGAGCGGAAGAGAAGAAGCACAGCTAATCCTGCCTACAGTGGCCTCTTGGAGACAGAGGTGAGGCCCCGCCCTCTCAGCACCTGCCCTGCTCAGGAGACTGGGGTTCAGGGCACCACGATAAATGATGTCGCTCTTTCCCTCCTGAGTTCAGAATGCTGAGAAACAGACGCAGGAGATTAGAATGGCGTTGGAGTCCTCCCTCGGGCTGCGCTGGGGAGCGCGCCCTGGGTGCAGGTTATGAGATTTTCTGCTTCTTCACCCTAAGGATCAGGTGTGGGGCGTTTTCTTGGGGCCCTGAGGTCCAGAGGTCGGGGCAGTGTTCTGAGGCCGAGCGAGGTCCCCAGAGGCTGGCGCCTGCACCTTCCCAACTCGGGCTGTCCCTGCCAGAGATCAGCAAGGCCCCCCAGGGCCCGCGGGAGGGTCACGGTGCAGCTGTTCTCGCCTCCCCGGGGTGTTGGTCAGTCTGGCTGCTGTCCCCTGTCTGTGTCGGATGACCTGGAACTCGGTGGGGAGGGGGAAGGGATCTCGGCCAGAGCCGAGGTTGGCTGGACCTGAGGAGCCTCCTCCTCGCCACACACCTGCCCTCTGCCTCTATCCCACAACCCCCACTCCTGCGTGGAGAACATGCCCGAAGCGCCCCCTGATTTCCCCCTGATTTCCTGAGCACGCTCCGTCCCTGAGACAGGGTGTCCCAAGCACTGGGCCCCTTCTGAAAGATTGTCACCGAGGTGTCTCTTGACGGGCGCACCAGGAGACGGTGTGCCATCTGGAGGACGAGGGCCCTGTGCCCTCTGCCGGCAAAGCCACACCCTAGTGTCCCGAGTCCCCACTGGCCCGGGCCGAGATGATCTGATTAGCAAGGCAGGAGTCAGCTCGAAGCTGGGTCCCTGAGCCCTGGACCCATTGTAGCTCCGAGAGCGGCCCGAGCGCAGCCCGACCACCTCGAGGGAGGAGGGTCACCCAAACCAGGATCTGAACAGGCTTGGCCTGTGGCCGAAACCCAGTTTGGGTCTTTAAGGTGTCCTTCCTGAGGCAGACATACCCATGGGGAGCAGGGGTGGGTTCTGTGCCTCCCACAGGGCAGAGCCTTTGCTGGCTCACCCGCCGCTCCCCTGCCCTGCCTCCCCCGTGCGCGTCCCTGTCGTGACTGTCCCAGTTGCACCATGGGCAGGAGCCGTGTCCCCGAGGAGGGCGTCATGTGAGATGCCTTTGTTTTGTTTTCGGTCCCCTGCAGAGGAAACGGCTGGCGTCCAACTATCTCAACACCCCCCTGTTCCTCACAGCGAGAGGTAGGTGTCCGCAGGCGTGGCTCCCCAGGGCGGCCCTGGCACCCGGGCCAAGTGGGCGTGGCTGGCCCTCTGATCCGGGCCCTCCGTACCGTGGCCCCCTTCGCCCCAACATCTGTGGGGAGGAGGAGGGCCGAAGGAGCCTGTTGCCGCCGGGGCCCCGAGCTGGGACGATGACGTGAGGGCTGGATGTGACAGCGGGTGGTAAACGGTCGAATGTTCTGTACACAGAAGCCCTGCCCCTCTGGATGGTATCGTCCTCGGACAGCTCTGAGCCAGCAACTAAAAGGCATACGATGTTTCATGATCATTAAATGTGTGGTTGGCGTCACTTACCGGAAGGAGAGTGGGTTATGTGCAAAAAAACCGCACAACACACAGTTGAAACTCAGTCACTGGAATGATGGCTGTGTGCTGGGCAGCCCGGTGCCCGTCCCAGGGTGGGTCCTGGCCACAACCAGGGCAGAGACCCTGACTTCGGCTGTGCCCTGGGAGAGAACAGGGTGTCCCCGGGCCCGTGATGTTCCTCTCCCGCCCCGGGTGGGAACCCTCGCCACACCAGGCCTCGTGGCCTCCAGTCCTGGCCGGTGCGCCCCTCCAATGCCCACTAACATGTTCTCCGCCCTTCTTCCCTGTGCTAGCCAATGAGGACCCCTGCTGGAAGGTAGGTGTCCCCTCGCCGGCACACCGGGGCGCTGGGGTACAGGCGGGGGTGAGCAGAGCGGGGGCCTTTGGGTTCCTTCCTCGGTAGATCCCAAGAGGTTGACGGCAGCACCCGGGTCAGCCCGCGGGCAGCTCACACATGTCCTCCCTACCCGCTGCTGAGGACACAGGGACCCCGGGCGCCAGAAGGCCCAGGGGGAGGCCCGGCTCTGCTGTGTGACCCCGGGGGCAGCTGGCTCTCTCAGGTGCTTGTTGCCCATCTGGTGAGGTGCAGACCCGCTAATCCTCAGGGCGTCACGCCTCAGGACTCCGTTTCCGTGATCCCGTGAGACCCCGATTCCACACGCACACAGGCGTCCCTGCGTCCCAGGACCCAAGCTGGTCGTGACCTCATGGCTTTTTTGGAGATCTTATTTATAAATAAATAATTTCTCAATTTTATAATTTATAATTTATAAGTTATAATTTAAATTTTAATTTATAATTATATAATTTTTATATAAGCTTGTATACATATATAAATTATACATAAATATAGAATTATAAATTATAATTCATAAGTTATAATTTTAAGTTATAATTATATAAACCTTATATAAGTTATATGAAATTATATAATATATAATTTATATTTACATAAATATTTCTATGAATTATATATACATATAACATTATAAAAATTTTAAATGATGATTTATAAATTATAAATCCGTTGATACTGGACTTTTTGCCACCAGAAGCGTGTAGTTGTCTCAGACCAGTGCTGGTGACCTGCCGAGCTGCCCACAGACACCTGTGCCCCACCAGCGCAGGCACGGGACGGGCCTTGAGCCTGAGCCCCGCGTCCGTGGACCCCAGTCCTGGAGGGGCCTTGACTTCGAGGCAGGAGACCCCCCCTGCCAGTCCTGTCTCCCCCTCCAGGTCCCGGAGCGACCTTGGGCGCGTCACTCACTTTCCCGGGGCCCCTGCACTGACATGAGAGCTGACAGAGGGTCTCTGAGGCCTCGTCTCCATCCGCTGCCCCGTCCATCAGGGGCGGCCTGAGGTCCAGGGTCCTCCTGGCTTGGGTCAATCCCAGATGAGAGCCTTGGGTCCTTCACAACTGTGTAATCAGGAAGCGCGGCTGCCACGCGGTAGAGAACAGATCTCCCATGCGTGGAGAAGGTTTTCTAGAGGGTGGTGGAAAACTGTTCAGACTCTGCAGGTCAAAGGAGGCTTCTCTCCCTGTCAGGGCTGTCCACAGTGCAGCAGGCTGGCTGGGAAGGTAGTGAGCTTTCTGTCCCTGCAGGTGTGTAAGCAGAGGCTGAACCACCAAAGGCGGGCAACTCTGGAAGGGACATTAGAAGTTCCTTTAGCCCAGGGAAAGAGGAAGCCAGCCCTCCCCCGGCTCCTACGTGGAGTGCGTTCTGTGCACCCTGTCCTGCTGCATGTTCTCCGTGTCCTGCGGGGCAGGCGGCACCCGGAGAGGAGCACAGTAACCCCCCGGGGTGTTGGGAGACACCAGGTTAGACCAGGTGCTGTCGAGGGCTGGGGAGAGCCGTGACCGTGGACCTCCCAAGGCGGTGTGCACACGCAGAACGCATGGGAGGGAGGCTTTGCGACCACTGGCCTGCCTGCCCCCTGGGATATGGGCCTGTGGGACCATGAGGGCCCAGGGGAACTGCTTCCTAGCCACAGGAGGACCACCCGCCCCGCCACCCGTGCCTGGTGTCCAGGTCTCAGCCGGGCTGAATCAGGGTGCCGGGGCTAGACCCTGCCTGACTCTGACTCCATGTCCCTAGTAAACATGGCCCAGGTGGTGTCCTGGAGGCCACGTGCTGGGCAGCTGCTCGTCCTCCCAGTTCCCGGGCTCGTCCCTCTCTCCCCCGGAGCTGCCGAGAAACACTGGGTCACAAGCAGGTCAGGGCAGCAGCTGTCCGGGGACCCCCAGCTCCCTCCCAGCCCCGCCAACCTGCCTCCCGCCCTCCCTTCTCTTTCAGAGTGAGATCACCCACGATGAGCACTGTGCTGCCTGCAAGCGAGGGGCCAACCTGCAGCCTTGCGGCACCTGCCCGGGGGCCTACCACCTCAGCTGCCTGGATCCGCCCCTCAAGACGGCGCCCAAGGGCGTGTGGCGGTGCCCCAAGTGCCAGCAAAAGGTATGGGAGGCTGTGCTGCCTGACAACAGGCCCTCCGCCCTCCCCTGACTCTCCCTGCCTCGAAGGGCCTTCCCCCAGCACAGCATCTGAGGCTGGGTACTCTTGTGCTTGCCCATGCACTGTAGGCTCTCAGCAGTGCCCCGATAGTGGCCATCTCAGACATTGTCAGCGGAGGCCCACCAGTGGCGTCTGAGTACTGGTGTCCCCTCTGCAGCTCTCTGACCCAGTGACTCCACCTCTGAGCCCCAAATTCCCCCTGGGGAGACCTGAACTAGCAACACAGACTGCAAAAACAGTGCTAGCTAACGCGTTCCATCTCCCTGCCACCACACACAGGAAAACCTAGCAGGTTCGAAAAAACAGTAACACTCCCTTCTGGTGCTGATGCAGGGAGACAGACACTCTTCCCATTGCAGAATTCTATCAAGAGCCTTAAAAATGTATATATCTTTTAAATGCAGAATCTAGCTTTGTGGACTGTAGTCCCAGGAAGGAATCCAAATACAGATAAAATTCTGAGCATGGGGGCGCCTGGGTGGCTCAGTTGGTTAAATGACTGCCTTCGGCTCAGGTCATGATCCCGGAGACCCTGGATCGAGTCCCACATCGGGCTCCCTGCTCGGCGGGAAGCCTGCTTCTCCCTCTCGCACTCCCCCTGCTTGTATTCCCTCTCTCGCTGTGTTTCTTTCTGTCAAATAAATAAATAAAATATTAAAAAAAAAATTCTGAGCATGAAGAAGCCCCTCACCCCTTATTTATAAAGGAAAAGATAGATATAGCTACCTTGCAGCAGTAGGAGACAGTGAAATAAATTCAGGTGCACTCAATGCGATGTTATGTGGTCACTGAAAATGATCTTTGCAGAGTTTGTGATTCTTTGAGACTTGTTCTCTGTGTGGACCTAAGTTATAAAAACGGAAAACACCAGGCTTTATATGGCTATATAGTTTCATCGTCAGCTCCCTGAGAAAAGCTGCAGGTAGAATAAAAAAAAAAGCTTGTGAGGACATCCTTCCAAGTGTTAGACTCATGTGGGAACTTAGAAATGCTTTTTTGTGAAGGATGTTTTCCTACATGATGCGTATGTGTTATTCATAAAATCATAGGGGAATCGTCTTATTTCTGAAAACACTGACTCTCGTGGGTTCACATCATCTCCGGGGACCTAGGGAGAGGGTGCATACAGTGGGCTGTATGTCACTGTCTCCTGTGGGGACCACCAGCCCCTGTGTTGTGACTGCCTGGGGGGGACACAGCTCTTTGAGGGAGTACAGAGAAGACACAAGATCTCTGCCCCACTTGAGCACAACGGTGGGGCCTCACTGGGCCCTTGGTGTGTCCCTGGCTTGCCTGGGGCTGCTCTCGGGTCCCCAGGACAAGGGAAGAAGCAGGGGTCATTCGTGGATGCATTTAGTCAAGAAGAATGGGGTGTCCTCCATGCCAGCACCGTGTGGGGCCCTGGCAAGAAGCAGGTTCCTGCCCCCAAGGAGCTCCGTGAGCCAGACCATGAGGCAGGGCTGGCTCCATCCCGTCACAGCTGAGGAACCCACTGCTCAGAGAACTTGTTCCCCAGTCCCCGCCCGCCAGGGTGGCACCACCAGGCCATGGCAGGTTCTGGCCTGTCCGCTTGCTCATCTCCCTGTCTGCCCTCTAGGCCTTAAAGAAAGACGATGGCGTGCCCTGGACCGGGATGCTGGCCATTGTGCACTCCTACGTCACCCACAAGACGGGTAAGATGGCCTCGGGGAGTGGAGAAGGGAACCTCCTGGGGATGTAGACCGTGGCTTCCTTCTGCTTTTCCCACTCACCCATGGCCCAGCCCTTTCGTTCACCTGGCTTGTTTTCATACCTGGCCTTCTCTTTGCTAGTCAAGGAAGAAGAGAAGCAGAAGCTGCTCCAGAGAGGCAGCGAGCTACAGAGCGAGCACCAGCAGCTGGAGGAGCGGGACCGGCGCCTGGCCTCGGCAGTGAAGGTAGGCTGGGAGTCAGGGGCAGGAGGCTGGAGGAACTTAGAGCCCTAAGGTTTAAGTCCGAAGCTTCACTGTCCTGTTATTGAGGCCCCAGGAGAAGACAGACTCATTAAGATCACTCAGCGAGCCAGGAGGAGGAGAATGCAGCTCTGACCTATTCAATAAATAGTTATCAAGCAACTGAGCCTCTAGCTCTGCTCCTGCCTAGTTCTTTGTCTTTGGCAAAGTCCTGTCTCTGAACCTCAGTTTCTTCTTGTGTAAAGTGGACATAATGATTTCTGTAGTGTGGTGGTAAACAAGATGGTGGTGGTGGTGGTGGTGGTGATGGTGATGGTCATGATCATGGTCGTGATGGTGGTGATGATGGTGATGATGGTTGAAATGGTAGTGATGATAGTGGTGATGGCAGTGTTGATGGTGATGGTGGTGATGGCGGTCGTGTCATGATGGTAGTGATGGTGATGGTCATGATGACTGTTGATATTGGTGATGGTGGTGATGGTGATGGTGATGGTGATGATGATGGTGATGATGATGGTGATGATGGTGATGATGGTGATGGTGATGATGGTGGTGATGATGGTGATGGTGGTGATGATGATGGTGATGATGGTGATGGTGATGATGGTG
>PITA01006803.1:0-96857 GCA_004023965.1 Spilogale gracilis
TTGACAGAGAGAAACACAGCCAGAGAGGGAACACAAGCAGGGGGAGCGAGAGAGGGAGAAGCAGGCTTCCCTCTGAACAGGGAGCCCAATGTGGGACTCGATTCTGGGTCTCCGGGATCATGACTTGAGCTGAAGGCAGTCGCTTAACCAACTGAACCACCCAGGTGCCCCCTCCTTTTTTTTTTAAAGATTTTATTTATTTATTTGACAGAGAGAGAGATCACAAGCAGGCAGAGAGGCAGGCAGAGAGAGAGGAGGAAGCAGGCACCCCGCTGAGCAGAGAGCAGGAGGTGGGACTCAATCCCAGGACCCTGAGATCATGACCTGAGCCGAAGTCAGAGGCTTTAACCCACTGAGCCACCCAGGCGCCCTGTTGGGAATATTCTTATTAATGATACAATGTTTTTACTTTTTATTGGACTAGCTACCTATATTGATATTAATATAAAAATTCCAAAGTTATACTATTTTATATTAATACCATACCGTGGTGTTATGTAATTATGCCTCTAGCATGGTATCATTACCTATTTTAATCATGACTTTAAAGTTTATTGTTATAATACAAGCATACCTCAGAGACATTGCAGATTTGGTACAAGAATGCAACAAAAAAGTTAATATTTCAAGAAAGTAAGTCAAATGAATTTTTTGGTTTTTTTAATGCATGTAAAAGTTATGTTTATACTATACTACAGTCTATGAAGTGTGCAATAGAATTATATCTAAAAAAACAGTAAGCATGCCTTAATTATTATTAAAAGTGATAACCATCATCTTATTCCTTGTAAATATCAGTGCTTGATATTTTGTCATAAATCCATTGAAAAATTAGTACTGTCCTGAAAATCTTACATCTCACTCTGTTTATGATTTTCAATAACATATATAACATGAAGATTTTCTGACTATATCAAAGGACATTTATGATTAAATTTAATTACTTTTTATTGCTGTTGGCAAGTTGATTGTTGAAAAGTAATAAAAGGGCCCATGCTAAAAGTTTTACAGGTTTATAGATTAGAAAACTGAACTCTTTAATTAATGCAATGACTTTTTCACTATATATCATTTTTAGTATAGAACTATATCATATGTTGTGCCAAAATGAAGCAAACATTTTGAATTTTACCAATTCCAAAATATCTGTTTTTGTCTAGTGCAGTTTATTAAATAGTGAGACTTGAAATAAATACAACAGAGTAAATAGGAATTCTCTTAAAACATGTTTCTTTTTTTTTTTTTTAAACATGTTTCTTAAGTAAGTCAGGTCAAATTCTCATTTATAATTCTGATTGTCCCTGGAATTTAGAATCTTGCCTATTGTTATTTTTAAATGAAGCTATACTTAATTATTTGCATATCTTTCATTCATTATCAGCCATGATAGAAAATGTTTTGTGTCTTAAAAATTCTCCTCAATAAAGGTAGGTCATGATGTTTTCAAAAAATATTGTTTGTTGGAGTTGCCTGGGTGGCTCAGTCATTAAGCCTCTGACTCTTGATTTCAGCTCAGATCATGATCTCAGGGTATCCACACTGGGCATGGAGCCTGCTTGGGATTCTCTCTCCCTTTCCTTCTGCCCCTTACCCCATGCACTCTCTCTCATAAATAAATACATAAATGAATGAATAAATAAATAAATAAATAGAAAAAAGAAAAATATTATTCAGTGAATTGTGGTCCAAATCCCCAGAACTGGAGAAATAAAACTCTTTATAACCATATTGTTACAGAAAGAGAAAGAGTATCCATATGTATATCCATTGAACTGTATCTGAACAAACTAAAAGCATTGGCATTTTCTGGAAAATTTTTGATCTCTGTGGATAATGACAAAAGCCAGATGAAGGTAGAGATAAGTTAGATTCCTCAAGTATATGTCCTTCTAATTCATAGTGTTTATTTTTGTATGTCACATATTAATCAGAAGAAGATATTAAGAGTTAGTCTTATACCAGATGGAATTTGACATGCACCAGTTTCCTACATCTATTGTGGAATCCACAATAAAATTAAGCTTCCCCTCTAGTTCATTATCTTTTCATGTACCCCCATTTCTACACATGAAATGTATTGACAAGAGTTAGGATCTTTCAAATTATTTTTGATGATTTGGAGCAACAAGCAAAAGGAGATAAATGCAAGGAGTAGAAGTAACCATTGAAACTATGAAAAATACAACCCAGAGACAGGATTTTATGCAGAAGGTCAGAAACAGAGTTTAAGAACTGAGCCTTAAATCACAAAATTCCTAATGAATTTGGGCCGACATGAGCTTGATTTTATATTCTGTAGTTATCTACTTATCCTGCAGCTACAGAGAGAGGAAGTTTTAATTATAAAATTATGCATACCAACTGTTGAATATTTGGAAATTACAAAAATTCATATAAAAGTAAAAATATACACAGGCAATGCAGAAGACTGAATATGTTTTTCATGCTCCCTGGATTAAGTTATTTTTACAAGCAGTTTTACAAGCATTTGTAACATTCAGTATAGATTTTAACATATATAAATGGTGTTGTAATAGTGTTGTATGGAGCTGCACTTGTGGTGAGCGCAGCACAACATAGAGACTTGTTGAATCACTATGCTGTACACCTGAAGCTAATGTAATATTGTATGTCACTTGTACTTCAATTAAAAATTTACATACACTTATTTTGCATCATAGAGTTGTAAGAACGTCTGCTATACACTTAATACTTGTATGGAGTTAGTGGAATTATCCTCCATACTTTATTAAATCATATCACTGTGCAAATATTTATGTTGTTTCCAAGTGAATCATATGCAATTATGATCATTTGAGATGTGAAAGTAGTTTTCAATTCCAGATTCCAATTGCTTATATTATCAAAGAGCCCTTCCACCCCAAAAAAGATTATAATAATTTACACTTTCACACTCTGAATATAATCCATGACTGAATAATTCATGGCAATTTTCATATCCAAGAGAAACTCTTATATGTAAACCAGAAAATTTCAATAAGAAAATCCTTAGCAGTATTGTTTATAAGAGCAAAAATTAGAAACATTCAATTACTCTTAAACCAGTGGATATATAATAAGTCCAAATAGTGTAATATTATAAAACAGGAAAATGAAGAACCATGGCTATGTACAGAAAGAAACATACAATTCTGAGTGATAAAAAAGTATGTCTTAGAAGACTATTGTATCATTCAGGGTAGTAACAAGAAACAGAGAACACTCTCATATGAAGATCATTCCAGGCAGATACACATGGGAAAAGAGGGTAATTTAGTGGGAGACATGATAATTTCGGAGGTAGCACCCATCAGGTAGCTCTTGGTCCTGGGGACAGAGACTCTGCTACCTGCATTCAGCTCCTGTCTTGAAATCTAGTAATAAGTTTCAACTTGTTTGTAATTAAGTAAAGTAGTAGTTTAAACAATAACTAGCCGCACATCTTTTATTTTGATTTAAAGAAATATATTTCAGAAGGTACATTACAAAAGTTGCAAAGACTGCTTTGGAAAGAAATCAATGATATTTTTCTCCTTTTTTTCCTGTGAAAAAAAGAAAAGAATTATTTTATAGATGTGGAATATGAAAACCTGAAATAAAGACTTGAGCTGCTCATATGACATACAACAAGCAGTAAAATTTAAATTCAGGTTTTCTTTTCATTATGACATCAGTATTCAGTCTGCATGCCATCATCAGCAAAATTTAAGAAACAATCTTTTAACCAACTTCTGATATTGAAAGGTTATTCTTAGTACATTATTTTGATAAATGCACTCAGATTCAGAGGCAATCAGATTCACTTATTTTCATGGTATAACTGTGTCTTAGTCATTCATGTGTAACAAGTAACTCATAGTTTTTGTGAATTTAATGAAAAATAAGGAATTCGAATGGAGGCAATGAAATCAAACCTATGATTATATGTTTCGACGTAGCTGTCCTACATGCAAAGTTTACAGTCTCATAAGAAAATGGGAGATTTATGATAAATATTTGTTTAATTAGGATAGTTCAAGAAATATTCTACTTTATAATTCTACACATTTTAATCTTTCTTTGGAAAAAAGTATCCTTGAGGATATGTAGTCAAACCGTAGACCCCTCGTAGGAACAGCAAATGAATCAGTCATTATTTACCAGTTAAATTAATTTCCTCAGTGTAGTTGTTAATATTTACTCATTTCCATTAATCCATAGTCTGTAGATTTGTGTTTTCTAAATACACCCATAGCCTATAATTCACTCATACATGTGGTGTTACTCCTTAGAACTCTAGACTACCAGCTCAGATTTATCTGTGTCCAGGAGTATAGTTTCTCGAATAATGACACAGATAAAAATTTTCAATTAGCCAATGAACTTTAAGAATATTTTGTCACAGGGAATCTGATTCTTTGGATTCAATTAGATTCCACTTTACTCTGATCAGTTGAATGAACAAAGAATACATGTGGTACCTTTTTACAAATAAGGGTACTCTGGAATGGTTATTTTGTTGGCTTAAATAAATATTTTTTTATTTATAATCCTGTTGACAATTAAGTCTTTTCCCAGGTCATAACACCCAAAGATAAAAGACCTATAAATGGTCTCTACTCCAAAACTGAGAGTGAAGAAATGACTCGATATATTTATATAACCACCATAAATTATACACCTATGTACATATATATTTACATGTATTCTTTAATGTATTTGCAAGTATTCTTTATCCAGTCTGTTCATTAACTCCCTCCTAAATCCTCTTAAATGCATGTTCTTAACTCATGCTTCTTTATTTATATTTATTCATTTTTCAGCATTTTAATAACATATACAATGTTGTATATATGTATTTTACGCATATGCTATATGCCATGAAATGTGCTAAGTATTAAGGATACTGAGGTGAATAAAATGCTGTTTTAGTATGTAATATGGCAGGTGGCTAAATAATTACAATGGGGCTTGTGGGTATTGTATTAGATGCTTAGGTAAAATGGATGCAAAAAAGAGAAACACATAATCTTTTTTGATGTTTTTTCCTGCACTAAAAGTTATTTCTACGTTTTATGTATTTGTTAATTAATGACATAAAACGCCACCCATTTATTATACCAGTTTCTGCAGGACAAAAATCTGGGCATAGCATAGATGGATTCTCTGCTCAGGGACTCATGTGCAAAAATCAAAATGCTGGCAGAACTGTACTCGCACCGGAGATAAATATAGTCTTTGACGATTATTCAGGTTGTTCACAAAATTAATACTTTGTGGTTGTAGTACTGAGGTCCCTGTGCTTTTTTATTGGCTATTGGTTGGGAGTCATTCTCAGTTCCTAGCAGCTCTGCTCAGGTCCTGGCCAAGGACTCATGGTTCTACCCTTGTGGCCCTTTTACAAGGGTCTAACTTACTCCAAGGACAACAGGAGAATACCCCTGGAACTGGATACAGGTCAATGTTATAAAATGTAACCTAATCAAGAAAGATATTTCCCCACTACCTTTGCCATATACTATAACTAAGTGAAGGAAGTGACAATTCAATCATATTTGTAGGTGCCAAACTCAAGCGGGGAGAATTATACATGTAGTTGAATGTATCAATATTTTCTTTTATGATCTTTAAAAATGTACTTTGCTTTTATTGATTTTTTTCTGTTCTAAATTTATTATTTTAATATTCATTTATTTATTATATATTTAAAATAAATAAGATGAATTGGAAAAATGCACCATGGCAAGTAGAAGCCATGATCATATTAGTTTTTTTCTTTAATTGCTTTTTGTTTGCTTGCTTAAAAAATTCTTCTCTCCATCCACTTCTACTTAATATTACATAACATTTTCTCTTCATGTTTCACGTGTTGCTCTCACATTTAAATAT
The DNA here is from genome assembly GCA_004023965.1 of Spilogale gracilis. Classification (NCBI taxonomy): domain Eukaryota; kingdom Metazoa; phylum Chordata; class Mammalia; order Carnivora; family Mephitidae; genus Spilogale; species Spilogale gracilis. The sequence goes on from PITA01006803.1 coordinate 5,869, forward strand.
TATTCAGTTTGCTTTGTGTATAGTCTGTGGTAAGGGTTATTTTTTTACCATGTAGACAATTCATTTTTTATTATTATTGTTAGATTTTTTCTCCAACATTTGCTGAACAATCATTCTTTTTCTATTTTTCTGTAATTTTAACTCTTTCGTATATAAAAGATGTTTGTGAACTCCATATTCTGTTTCACTCCTCTGTATCCCTAGTCCTTTTTTAATAATATATCTTTTATTGCCACAACCTTGTTAAAAAATGTATCTAACAGAGTTGTCCACAATCATGATTTATTTTTCACAGTGTTTTGTGTACCTTTGGGTTTTCACCTAATATGTTTTATAAATAAATTGTCATGTTCTACCAAAAAGACTATGATTTTGATCAGATTCATATGGAATATATAAGCTAACTACAACAGAACTGACATCTTAGTCCCATAGCCTGATCATCCATAACATTGTTGTTCTCTCCATTTATTAAACCTCCTTTAATGTACTTTAATACCCAATTAATACTTCTTTATGTAGATTCTTTGTATGTACTTTATGATTATTTCAGCTATATTTTCTTTCTACAATGTTCTCTTGAAATTATTATGCAGGTTGGACTACGGTGTTCTACAGTAGAAGCAAGAGAATCACTTAATGAAAAGGCTATGATGATAATCCGGTTAGAAATAGTGATGGATTTAAGTATTATCAATTTTAAAGAGATTTAAAAAATTAAAAGATGTTTTCTTTTTTTAAAATATATTTCATTTATTGAGAGAGAGAGAGAGAGAGAGAGAGAGTGTGAGAGAGAGTATGAGAGGGAAGAAGGTCAAAGGGAGAAAAAGACTCTCCGTGGAGCTGGGAGCCTGATATGGGACTCCATCCCCAAATTCCAGTATCATGACCTGAGCTAAAGGCAGTGGCTTAACCAACTGAGCCACTCAGGCGCCCTAAAATATGTTTTCAAAACAAAGCATTTTCCTTTCCAAAATTTTCTTTCACTGGCCAATATTATTAATCCTAGATTTTTCTTAACAAACATTGACAACTCAATTTTTCAGGTTTATTAACAATATATGGGAAGGAGACAGATGAAAATGTCAACATACTTGTGTATCTGTGTATAATTGCTATATTATGAAATCAGAATGTATGTTAAACTGACAAAAATTTAATCAAATGTTCCTACATAGTTAATGACACAAATAAATATAGAGCACTGTGCATAACAGTGGAAAGTTTATGATAGGTCAGAAACCAGTAGAGAAAAAGCTTTTTCATAAAGACAGTAGGTTTTAGAATGATAAACTTCATTATTTCTTTTAGTTGTTAAGTGCCTGAAAGGAACTATAATAACTTTCGTTTTTACTGTGTTAGACTACAGTCAGGCAAACTCTACCTGGGCAAGAGGTAACAGGAGCTGCAGGGTGATCTGTGGACATATACTCAAATGTTTTGACTTCTTTTTTTTAAGATTTTATTTATTTATTTGACAGACAGAAACACAGCCAGAGAGGGAACACAAGCAGGGGGAGTGAGAGGGAGAAGCAGGCTTCCCGCCGAGCAGGGAGCCTGATGTGGGGCTCTATCCCGGGTCTCCGGGATCATGACCTGAGCTGAAGGCAGTTGCTTAACCAACTGAGCCACCCAGGCGCCCACAAATGTCTTAACTTCTAAAGGTTTGCCCCTACCATAGTTTATACATTTTAAAACAGGTTATATTATATAAAATATATTGCATGACTAAATACAGATATGTTTATATATATTTTTAATATGATAGTGCACTAGGATAGGAATAGAATTATATCCAGAAAAGTGGTGACATCAACCAGTATAATAATAATGATACTGATAATAGTAGCAAAAGCAATTGTGTCTATCCTATTGAGTACTTAGCACATGTAAGATAGTGTTCAAAGTGTTCTGCATAATTGGTATCTGTCTACAATATAAAAATGGTTTGATATAATACCTTATTTCCTCAAAATAAAGTGCATTGCTTTATTCCAACTCTTTATACACAGAAGGTAAATAAGAGTCAGAGATGAAGGGTGATTTTAAGTTCTCACACTATAATGTGCTTGTTCAGATTATGTACTCTCTGGCCAAAAGAATTTCAGTTCTAATTTTCACAAATGTAAGATGGAGCTAAAAATAATTTATATCTCACTAAGTCATAGAATTTTTAAAAAAACATAATCATGGTAAAATTTATAATATTTCACAAAGTGTAGGGAATCAATAAATATTTATTTTATTATTTTTAGCATATAATTAGATAATATTCCACCTATATATCACTGAATTAATATAAAATATTAAAATATATAAATATAATAAAATGTATTCTATCATAAACAATACACTTATGAATATATAAGTATGTAAATATGGAGATATATGGTATTTTCATGTCATAGCTCATGATATATTATCTAATATCACTTATTAATTACTATCAATATTAATCAGAGTTGTAGTTCATAGTGTCTATCTAATTAGTGTATAAGTAATTAGTATTACTTACTAATTCCTATCGATATTTATCAGAGTTGAAATGTAATCTTTGTAACTCAAATAACATCTACTATTTTTATAATGACATTGTAACTACGGAAATCTAACACATATTTTAAACATTCTTTTATTTACTGTTTTCTATTGTTAACATAAGAGAGATTAATTATATTGCCTTTAAGGTTATATTTTGTTATTAAATTTGATGGAATTTTTATTATTTATTATTTTTATTTTAAAGATTTTATGTATTTGACACAGAGAAAGAGAAAGATCACAGGTAGGCAGAGCGGCAGGCAGAGAGAGGGGGCAACGGAAACAGACTCCCTGCTGAGCAGAGAGCCCCAGATGGGCTCAAACCCAGGACTCTGAGATCATGACCTGAGCTGAAGGCAGAGGCTTAACCCTCTGAGGCACCCAGGCCCCTTGATGGAATTTTTAAGTGCAGAATGTATGAAATGTTTTGACCTGTCCTTATGCCCACAATTTTTTTTTAAGGTTTTCCACATACTTCATTTAAATTTTGAAAACAAATTGCTATTTGAGTAACTTTTTTTAAAACTTCATTTTCGGTATAAACATTTTACATTTAGATTTTTTCTGGAAAAAATATGTGAAAAATTATCTTGTATATTCATAAATCACTATATTTTTAACATTTCTACTCTCACGTTGTATTTAACTTGAGGAATGTATTATGAACCCAGCATTCTATGCTGGGACTTTTGGTTATTCTGTATAATGCTGAGTGAATGAAAATATAAATTTCCAATTCACTTGTTCATTATTAAAGCTAACTTTTTAACCTCTAAAATGTGGTAAGGGATTAAGTTTTCTGATGAGAAATATGGTTTATGTCTCAAAGGTTTAATCTTCTATCCTGAACACATTTTTATTCAAGGCAACTAGGAAAAATCTAAATGTTCTTTTCATGAACTGTCCATCATTTGCATTACATGAATAGATAAACATATCTGGAAGAATGTATAAAAATCAATTAACCAAACAAATCATGCATGGAACCCAAAAGATGTAAATTCTAAATGCTAAAAATGCATTCAATCAAAAATTCTAACAGTTAGTTAACATAATAATTATTTATTTTTATTTAATATAATGTATTTTTATTAGGACCTTTTAACCTGGAGTCAATTTGAGTAACAAGGAAGATAAATGTAAGAATTCTGGTTCAAAATTATTCTTCAGTTTTTAAAAGTAAAAAGTATAAGACTTTCTTAGATCAATGTTTATACTTATAACTCAAACTCATATTAAGGAGATAGGTTCCTCTAACATAAGAAAGTATAAATGGGATTTTTTTGTGCTTTTCATCTTTATGATTCTCAAGTACAACAAACTGATGGATGCTGGAGAGGAGGTGGGTGGGGGATGGGATAGCTAGGTAATGGGCATTAAGGAGGGCCCTTGATGTAGTAAGCACTGGGTGTTATATGCAACTAATGAATCACTAAATTCTCCCCCTGAAACTAATTTTACACTATATATTAATTAAATCGAATTTAAAAAGTTAAAAAAAAGTTAAAAATGGAACTTAAAACTTTATCAAACACCTATACCTTTGAAACTACTTCAGACAAATAGAAGGGCTGCTAATAAGAAGGTTGAGTTGACTATTCAAATCTTTATTAATAAAATAAATTATTTACCATAATATTCTATACAGAATGGTATTATTAAAACTAGAACTTCCAGGGCGCCTGGGTGGCTCAGTCGTTTAGCATCTGCCTTCAGCTCAGGTCATGATCCTAGAGTCCTAGGGTGGAGCCCCACATCGAGCTCCCTGCTTGGCAGGGAGCCTGCTTCTCCCTCTCTCACTCCCCCTGCTTGTGTTCCCTCTATAGCTGTGTTTCTCTCAAATAAATAAATAGAACTTTTAAAAACAAACAAAAAAACCCTAGAGATTTTGATTGGCCTAAAATTTTATATCAGTATATGTATTTATATGGTGCATATACCTTTGCTTTTGTGCTATGATCTTGTCTAGACATTTAGTTGTTAAACTTTATAAATGACTGGATTAAGGAAAATCAACTCCAAAGTTCCCATTTAGCAAACAGTAACTAGTAGTCAGCAGAGGAGACCATTTGAATGGCTAAGACTTTCCTGAGCCTTCTCTTCAGTACTTTCTTTGTCTGATTGTCTCTACAATGACTGCATGTTTACTATCCTACATTGTTTGAATCAGGGCCTTGAATAAATATTTTTTATTTTAACTCTACTCTAAGGTATTTGCTTAGCAATTAGGAAGTGGCCTCTGCCTGCAGCTGAGTTACAGAGGTTGTTAAGTGGCCACGAATCTAGCAAGTTGCCAACAAAAATCCCCAATACGCTCTTGAGAATTTGCTCCTCCACAGAACTGGGATTTGAATTTTGGAATAATACAGTAAGCTCTTGGTTCAATAAATTATTAAGAAGGACACCTTTTAATAAGACTATCTTGTATTTGAGACCTCTTTTAGCCAACATAGAAATGTTTCCACTTAAAAAAAAGAGAGAGGGAGACGCTTGAGTGGCTCAGTGGTTAAGCCTCTGCCTTCAGCTCAGGTCATGATCCCAGAGACCAGGGATGGAGCCCCGCATTAGGTTCCCTGCTTGCGGGAAGCCTGCTTCTCCCTCTCTCACTCCCCCTGCTTGTGTTCCCTCTCTCGCTGTGTTTCTCTCTGTCAAATAAATAAATAAAATAAAAAAAGGAGAGAGAGAGAAAGGAAAAAGGAAGTTTCCACAGCCATGTCTTCCATATTATTTCATTTAACCTTTGCAACATTTTATAGAAGACTGATTCAGAATTACTATCTTTCATTCCTTTCAATATAATGATTAAACCAACCAGCTTTAATGGCTGAAACTGATTTCTTCATATTGTTTTCCTGTCCCCTTCTTCATTGTTTTCTTGGGATTAACAGATTTGTTTCATTCCCTGTCATGCAATATTAATTTCCTCATGCCCTTATTATGTTCAAGGCCCATGGTTGAAGATCTTGGAATATCACCTGACAGATTAATCCCACTGCAAGTTCTAATCTGAGTCCTTAAATGGAGGTAAAACTACCAGAGCCAAGAAGAAGAAATAGGTTTCTTAAACTATGATTCATTTCTTTGACTATCTTCAATTTTGTTGTATGTTGCCGATATAATTTATTCCAGAATTATAACCAGTTGTGCACACTTACTTGTTTTTTTTAATCAAATATTTGTCATATACATTTAACATGATTCAAGCTATGCATAATTTGTCAATGGCTTACATCAGGAACTGTTGGTCTGTGTGATTTCAGATGCCTTTGATACCATTTTTGATTAATTTACTTTGTGATTCAATTATTCCAAATTCCAGGAGTAATTGCTGACCCAAACTTTACTGAATGACAGTAAAATTGCAACTCATTGAGGTTTATACAAGTGTTTCTATTATCTGGGGCCTTCTTTGATGTTCTGTCCAGCCTCTGTAGAACTATTCTGTTTATTTAATTTTATTCTATTGCATATTATTGTAAATGTACAAAAATGAAAATATGGTATTTAAGTACCCATACTCAAGAGAAGGGGCAATAATCCTAGTGAGAGGATTACTAAATATTACATGGACATGTGTTAAAATCCCCTCAGAAACTAATATATTTTTTAGGAGAGATGCTTTGAAGCTATGCAGATATGTTTCTCCTAAAATATTGCTTCACAGATTTTATCATTCATCATTGGTCTTATCTACAGCAACTACTATTGTGCTATTCTAATGGTGATTTTCTTTTCTTTTCTTTTTTTTTAAGATTTTATTTATTTACTTGAAAAAGCCAGAGAGCCAGCACGAACCAAGGGGGGGAGGGGGAGAAGGGAAGAGGGAGAAAGCAGAATTCCCACTGAGCAGGATGCCCATTTTGGGTTGGATCCCAGGACCCCAAGATCATGCATGACCTAAGCTGATAGCAGACACAACTGACTGAGCGCCCCCCCAGGCAACCCCAAATGGTGATTTTCTGTTCCCCCAATTCCATGTTTGTTATTTATAATTGTTCAAGATTTGTTCTTTATCCCTTTATTTAAATCAAATAGATTCATTGTTATTGTATTCATTTTCTACTGAAACCTAAAACAATATTGCACAAACTTAGCAACTAAAATAACATTCATTTATGATCTCATAGTTTCCATACATCAGGAATCTGAGCCATAGTGCGGTTCATCTGGTTCCTCTGCTTTCAGACTCAAACGGCAGAAAACAAGGTGTATCCGGGGCTGGATTGCTTTCTAGGGTCTCTTCCAAGTCCACTCATGCTGTTGGCAGGATTCAGTTGCCTGTGATCGTTGAGCTGAAGTTTACTTACTGGATGTCAGTTGAGCATCATTCTCAGCTTCTAAAAACCCCTTACATTCCTTGATTCAGTCTATTTCTAAGCCAGCAATGGTGCCATAGCCCTTCTCATACTTTGACTCTCTCCTTTGCCACCTCCTTTGAAGCATCTTCCTGACAGAGCCCAGCTGGAGAGAAATCTTTGCTTTTAGGGGCTTATGCAACTAGATTGGGCCCATCTGGAGAATTTAGGATAATCTTATTTCAAGTTTCATAACTTTAATTATATTTGCAAAGTTATTTTTGCTATGCACTATATCTATTCCAAGCAACAAAGATCAAGAAAGCCCTAATTCTATCACAGTTATATATTATTTTCCTTGATTTATAAGCAAATAATTTGGTATTGTGTTTTGTTGCTCACATTCTTTCTATCTTTGATCGCTGGAGGCTCTTTTAGATTGGTTCCTACATTCATGATCCAACTCCCTTTTTTTTTTTTTTTAAAGCATTTTCTTATTTTGTGGCACACTACTGAATGTCCCAAGCTCATCTTGTCTCATCACTATGGTAAAAAATTTCTATAAGAACCTCTGATTTCTTTTATCCTGAATTCCTTAACATATCCACAACAAACAAAAACAAAATGAAGCAACAGCAACAACTAGAAAACCCAGAAAAATCATGAGATGAGAGAAAAAAATTCAGTGCCTATTGGTAACATGAAAGTAGGAGACAGAGAATACTATAATTTCACATTACCTATAACCAGGTAAGCAAACATTAATCCTTAAGAGTTCACTCTGGAGTCTGTATCTGATTAGTGAGTCAGGAAGAGACTATGATTCATATTTAGGTGGTAATATTATTCCATTCCTACTTCATGACTTCCTTATAGTACAGGTAATTCTCTGACATTATGGGTTTGAATATTGTCTTCTTCTATTCTCCCAGGTTTCTCTTGTAACAAACCTCCGTTGGATGTCTTGAAGTACCATGTCTCCTAGCTTCTCTTTTCTATTTCCATTTTTAAATTTTCTACAATGTGTTTCAAGTCATTGGTTCATTGCTACCTACATTTTCAACTATTGCTTTATCCACCGTTGAAGATATCTACTGAGGTCTTTTATTTATATTTATTGTCAGAATTTCAATTTTGTCATTTATCAAATATCAGTAAAGGCAAAATAGAAATAGGAGGTTATATGCTGAAAAACTTAATAAAATTGGTTTTACCCTTTATCACAATGTACATATAATCACATAGGTACAAATTCTGGTATTGTTTTAAATCTGGCTCCCCTAAAATGAAATTATGGATTGTACTTTAAAAAAATACGATGCAGAATGGAATAATGGTTAAAGAGAGATATAGTGTGCTTCTATACTTTTTTTAGGTATCCATTTTTAAATTTTTTAAAGATTTATTTATTTATTTGACAGAGAGAAATACAGAGACGGAACACAAGCGGGGGGAGTGAGAGAGGGAGAAGCAGGCTTCCCAGGGAGCAGGGGAGCCAGATGCGTGGCTTGATGCCAGGACTCTGGGATCATGACCTGAGTGGAAGGCAGACGTTTACTGACTGAGCCACCCAGGCGCCCCTAGGCATCCATTTAATATGCCTTTAGACCTTTTTATCCTGAAATATTCTCTGGTATTTGGGGGTATGTAAAACTTAATTTGTATTCTAGCACCTATCAACTTCTCAGACTATTTATCAAAGTTATCTTAACTGTGGAGAGGTCTGAATAATGTCTGTTATCCCAACTGCATGTAAGCTTCATGACAGCAAGAGCCACATTTGCTGTAATACCAATTTTTAAATATTTTCTCATGACATTTAGATGCTAATAATATGATTATTTCAAAAATAAAATTAAAAACTATTTTCCTTAAAACACAATTTAGTCAGTGTCACGAGAAAAACTGAATACACTATGATTTTTAAATCACACTTTCCCCATGTGAGTTTGTTTTACATACTTTTCCATGTGAGTTCTGTTTTACATAATTTGTTATGCTTATATTCATTCAATAAAGATTAAGAATCTTTTATTAACCCAGAATATTAATTTCAAGATAATGATTCTCTAATTTAGAGTGATCATCGTATGTCTTCCCTAATCAAAAACTTACTTTTTATGATTAAAAGATGTATTCCAGCGCACCTGGGTGGTTCAGTGGTTAAACCTCTGCCTTCAGCTCAGGTCATAATCCCAGAGTCCTGGGATCAAGCCCCTTATCAGGCTTCCTGCTCAGCGGGAAGCCTGCTTCTCCCTCTCTCACTCCCCCCACTTGTGTTCCCTCTCTAGCTGTGCTTCTCTGTCAAATAAGTAAATAAAATCTTTTTTTGAAAAAAAGATATATTCCATTTTTATTAATATAAATGAAATGGAAGAATATTGGAATGCATAAAGCTCTTCTTATATTTAGGATTATTTTCTTGGGCTCTATTCCCAGCATTGTAATTGCAAGAGCTGAGAGGGAACATTGGCATATTGAAATAGGATGATTTTCAGATTATGTAAAATGTTTCCTGAAGGCTCCGCATATGTAATATTAATAAGGCAGATAAGGTTTATAATTATAGTATTTTGCCATAGGAAACATGGAAATGCTGTATGAGAGAAATTACATTTTTTAAATTATATTTTTATTGCTATACTTTCTGAATGTAGTGTACATGAATTTTTGACTGATTCTTGTATTTGCAAGAACTTCATTCAAAGGGAAACCATTCATGCTTATATGGAGAACCATATATGCAATCATGAAATGAATAGCCACTCAGATTTCTGTCACTGTGTCCCTTGTATTATTTTTTTCTCAAAGCACATCAAAGTTTAGATTGGAAGAAACTTTCTGAATTTGTGGGTTCAGCAGTTGTATACTTAAAATTCATCGTTTATTTTCTCTATTTCTGCTGTATGAGCTCTTCCTTTGTGTAGAAGTATAAACAAGTGGCAGGAAACATAAACATTCTAGGTATAAAAAGCAGAAATGTCATTAATGAAGAAGTATTAAGTCTTACAAATCAACAGATGGCCTGTAGGAGTGACAATCAAGACCCATCGTTGGAATTAATGAATTCAGGAACAAATAGTCACAGAACTATGGAAACAATAAAAAGATTAGTGCCTGCCAGGGGTGGGAGTAGAGGAAATGAATAAGCAAGTCACAGAAGATTTTTAAGACAGTGGAATTGTCTGTATCCTAAAATGATGGCTATAATGATAAATATATTTTTATCCAAACCCAGAGTATACAATACTGAAAATGAACCCCAAGGTAAACCACAGACTTCAGGTGATTATAATAATGTGTCAGTATGATTTATCCTTCCAAAAAACAGACCATTCTGGTGAGTGATATTTATAATGGGGGGGGGGGCTATGCATAGGTATGAGTAAGGAGTATAAAAGAAATCTCACTACCTTTTTTTCAATTTTGTTAACCTACAACTGCTCCAAAATTAAAGTCTTAAAAACATTTTTAAATGGAAAGAACATGGAATTAATTTTTTAAAAATGGTCATTGCTATATGTCAGGGATTATAGCCTCAGCAGCTACTTGGAAATGAACTGGTAGGTGGCCACTAAAATCCTGGTTTGTTGCCAAAAGAAACAATCAGCAGAAGATGGCTCCATTTCCTCTTACACATTTTTTCAGATATCAAACAAATGTTTACTACTCTGGAATATAACAGCTATCCAGACGCAACCACAGGAAGTTAGAAAACAAGTAATTATGAACTTTTCAGTCTCTACCATTAAGGAGAACACCCTAGGAGAGCATGAAAATAAATACTGAAAATTAATAAGCCATATCTCACACTGGTTTGCTACTGAAGATCTATACAGTGTACTACATACCCATAAAAATTCCAGTAATAAGAGAATCAACAACTATTCCCACCTAATGTGTCATACTTCCTCTTGGCATGTGCACATAAGCACACATACAGTTATGCCTTAGACATCTCCTCAAGAGATATCTGAATATCTTATCCATATCTGGTTGATTACTGTTATTATAATTCAAAAATCATCAAACAACCTCTTGTACCAACCTCTTTACATGTGTTGTACAGAGGAGGGAGGGAGGGAGTACAGATAACTATTGCTACAGTTCTCGTTTACACAACTGGCCATGGTAAATATTTTATACTTCTTTTTTCCACCATATTTCCTATGCTTCATTGGTTTTCCAAATGGCTACAGTTGTTTATTTGGGGGTAGGAGATACCAGGATTTCTATTTTTGAGGAGTCTATTTGTCTTGAAATTATGCTTATATTAAGGTTTGTAATCACTCATTTTCTTTTATCACTGGGTATAGCAGTTATTAGGAAATGCCTTATAATTGTGGTCACCGAGCATTGTTGTCCAGGTACACTGTAGAGAAAATTTCAAGTAAAATGCATTTCCAAATTTTGAAGTAATGTGTATGTCATTTTGAATTTGACATCTGAAGGTTCTCATAATTAAAAGTTTCAAAATATGTAGTTTTGAGATGTTGTAATTATTGACCTTTAAAAATAATGCTTCTGCTTTTGCTTAGGATAGAGTCACAAGACAAGTCTCTTGCATCCTAACAACATGACCATAACATCTGAGAGCTTAGTGGGCAAAGAATCTAATTAACCACAATCCTAAAAGTGACAAGTCTATTTTGGGGAAGGAGGGACCCACGGCAGCTTTCATTCTTGGCAAAGCAGCAGGAAGCAAAAGGAACTGCCAGAGACGCAAGTAAGAACACTGATGAAATTGATCAAATTTGTAAAACCTCAGGGTGGTCTGGCATGATACTTTAGAATCCTTGGGAGGCCCAGACACAACAGGAATCTCCACACAATTTCCACTTTTCAACACAGACTCCACAGAGGGCTCATGCCATGACTGGCAGCATAACAGGAGGTGGAGAGAGACCTCCTCTGAGAAAAGAATGCTGAAGTTTGAGAGTGGAACAGAAGAACCCAGAGACAGTCTCCAGGCACTTCCAGCTTCACACTGAGTAGGAGGCAACAGCTGTATTCTATTTGGGAAGAGATGTGGAGGAAAGCTGAGAGTCCTCCATGGGTGCATGCTAAAGAATCTTGCAAAAATCCGGTATTAAGCAAGTGAGAGAAACCCATGATCATTCTAAGACATCTGCTGATGAAAGATGGTTAAGGAAGTTGAAAAAAGATTTACCCACTAGAAATTAAGCACAGAGTGTCTGCTAAGGTAGAGAAGAGCAAAGAAAGAAACCACATAGGCATTCTGGGCCTTACACAGAATGAATACCAAGCTGTGGCACTATCCACTGGTAAGTGTAGATGGCCTGAAAAGGACGTTTTAGTTGCCGGGGGCTTGCTGAAGTCTGAGAGTAGGGAAGAAGGTCTGCAATTTAAATCACTTAAAGGGACATTTCTATTTCCAAACTGCAAAGCCCAGACCCACTTTTTTTTTTTTTAATATTTTATTTATTTATTTGACAGAGAGAAACACAGCCAGAGAGGGAACACAAGCAGGAGGAGTGAGAGAGGGAGAAGCAGGCTTCCCGCCGAGCAGGGAGCCCGATGTGGGGTTCGATCCTAGGTCTCCGGGATCATGACCTGAGCCGAAGCAGTTGCTTAACCAACTCAGCCACCCAAGCGCCAAGCCCAAACCCACCTAAGTCCCAGACCAAAGTCACTTTATCATACATGCTGATGGCCTGACGGAAAGATAGCCAATGACTTTTTCTGGGGATCATATTATTATCTTAAATAATATGTTAGTATTGGGGCACCTGGTGGCTCAGTTGATTAAGGTCTGACTCTTGGTTTCAGCTCAGGTCATGATCTTATAGGTCCTGATATCAACCCCCACGTTGAGCTCCATGCTCAGCCAGAAGTCGCCGAGAAGTTTCTCTCCCTCTGCCCTTCCCACTCTTATGTGTGTTCTCCCTCTCACTATAATAAATACATCTTTTTTTTTTTAAAAGGCTTTAACCCACTGAGCCACCCAGCCCCCTATAATAAATAAATCTTAAGAAAATAATGCATTAATATTTACTTTAGTGTTCACTGTTCCTTTACTATGAAACCTTACATTCAAACCAAATATTAGAAAATTTATTTAAAAAGTAATGAAAATGTGACACAGTATCAAGAGAGGAAAGAGTCAATGGAACCCAAGTTAGAGATGGAAAAGAGTTTGAAATTATCAAGCAGAGATATTTTTTTAAAATAGTATATTTAATGATATATTGTAAAAGGGGAACAACAAATATGTACAGATAAATAAATCCATAAGTAAGATAGAACAGAATAAGCCAATTATAATGCTCATCATGAAAACATGTTATCAGAGTTAAATAATATTTTGGTGGGCATATCAGTGAACTGAACAAAATAGAAGAATCAATATAAATAATCAATAGAAATTATTCCAACTGAAACAGAAACAGAAAATGGGTAGATAAATAAATGTAAAAGGATATCCGAGGTATTGAGGCAAAGTAAAATATTGTTATATGTAATTGGAGTACCTGAGGAGAAGAGAAAGAAAATGAGATGGGAAAAATTATTGAAGAGATAATGTCCAATAATTTCCTCAAATTAAAAGCATAAGCCCATGGATCCCAGTGGTTTAGAAAACTACAAGAATAATAATTATCACACAAACACACACACACACATCTAAGTTCATCCTTATCAAACTGCTGAAAATCAATATAAAGGAAAAAATGTTAAAGCAGCTAGTAAAAATAGATGAATTACATACAGAAAGGCAATAAGAATGGTGTCTTAGTTCTCGCCAAAGAAAATGGATATCAAAAAGCAATGGGAAACATGTTTAAAGTTCTTGAAGTAAGAACTATCAGTCTAGAATTCTAAAAACACTGAAAATATCCTTCAGAAAAAGAGCTAAATAAAAATGTTATAGGCAGACAAATGTTGAAAGAATTCATTTCCAGCTACAAGAAATACCAATAGTTTTTATTCGAAAGGTAAATACATGCTACTAGATAATGTTGCCAAATGAAATGAAGATTTAAAAAAAAAAATACCTCTCTTTCTCTCAAACATACACAGTTCTTATAATTACTCCAGATATATTCAATACATATAATTAAATTGCTTTAGTGGCTAGGTTGATTGCTTGATATAAAAATAAATAGCTATGTGTTTATTCATGAGTTAGCATCTCTATTTCCCAGCTCTGTTCATTGAGAAGGTTTAAAAGCAGCAAAACCTTTCTAAAAATGAATCCACATTATGCTCAAATCCTTGTTTTAATTAACAGTCTCCAAGGAAAGGAATCAGGGCTATTTGAAGAAATAACAAATTCTAGAGCTTGAACATAGGATAGAAGATAAACCTGGAGCATCATATAGAACATAGGAAATTTTGTAAAAGAGAAAAATTGATGGAGCATACCAAAAAGACAAGGGAAGTCCATGTGAAAACCCTTCAATGGTGAAAGTCAGAGTAATTTGAACAAAATAAAGAATTATAATATTGAAATATAGCCCTAAGAATGACACATTTGCACATTCACAATTGTTTGAAATACTGCCTCTATACGCATGGAGAAAATCTGGCAGTGTTCTAATTTTTTCTTTAGCCATCAAGCATAATTGAAAACATTGAAGAGGAGATAGGATATCTATTGCAAATTTACCATATTTTTAACCTTTTTGACCCATTGGTTATATATAGATGTATTTAGTTTCTATCTACATGTGAATTTTCCAAAACCTTCTACTATTGTTTTCTTTAAAAATTTTTTCCAGGTTTATTTTTTTTAAGATTTTTATGTATTTGACAGAAAGAGAGATCACAATTAGGCAGAGAGGCAGGCAGAGAAAGAGGGGAAAGCAGGCTCGCTGCCAAGCAGAGAGCCCCACGTGGGGCTCGATCCCAGGACCCTGAGACCATGACCTGAGTCAAAGGCAGAGGCTTAATCCTCTGAGCCACCCAGGTACCTCCAGCTTTATTGAAATATAATTGACATATAACATGGCATAATTTTAATATATGCTATCAATGATTTGATGCATTTATTGCAAAATGATTACCACCAAAGCATTAGCTAATACCACCATTTTGTCACAAAATTCCTGTTTCTTTTTATGGTGAGAACATTTACAATTTCCTCTCTTGCAAGCTTTCAAGGCTATAAAACAGTATTATTAGCTATAATAACTATGCTGTAATTTTAGATCCCCAGAACTTGCTAATCTCTTCAACTGGAAGTTTTGAACTCTGACCAGTGTCTCCTCATTTCCACCAATTCCAGCTCCTGGTAAACATCATTCTACTCTGTTTCTCTGAGTTTGGCTATTTTGAATATACATACCACTGTTATTACATAGTATTTGTCTTTCTATATCTGAATTATTTCTTTTAGTATAATGTCCTTAAGTTTCATCTAACTTGTCACAAATGGCAGGATTTCCTTCTTTCTCATGGCTGAATAATATTTCATTACACATCTATTTTTTTATCCATTCAACCATTGATGGACACTTACCTTGTGTCCATACCATGACTACAATGAATAACACAGCAGTGAACATGGGGATGCAAATATCTCTTCAAGGTCATGATTTTAATTCTTTTGGATATATCCCTAGAAGTGGGATTACTGAACATATGATAGATCTATTTTCAATTTTTTTGAAACTGCATGCTGTTTTCTATAGTGGCTACTTCATCAGTACAGCTTCCTCATATGTAGTGCACAAGGGTTTGCTTTTCTACACATCCTTACCAATACTTGTTGGCCCTTGTCTTCTTGATGACAGCCATTCTAACATGCATGAGGTGCTATCTCTCCATGATTTTGATTTGTATTTCCCTGATAAATGGTGACGTCAAACACCTTTTTATGTACCTGTTGTCCATTTGTATGTCTTCTTTGGAAAACTGTTTATTTTTTATTTAACTGTACTGCTGAAACTTCCTAAGTGAATTCTAGAGGTCTCTCAGAACTGTTTTTGTTCATGGCTAGCTTGTCCAATCATTGCTCTTCATGGAGAAATGAAAGCTGGGTTCTTGTTGCCAATTTTTCCACCATCCCTCCATTATTTATTTCCAATTTCATTCTGTTGTTTGCAGAATACACTTTATTTGATTTCATTTCTTTTAAATACATTGAGACTTATCTTGTGATCTTGCATGTGATCTATCTTGGAGTGTATTCCATATGTGCAAGAGAAGAAAGTGAATTGCGATGGTTGTATGGAATGTGCTACAGATATATGTTGGATCTAGTTTATACTGTTTTCAAGTTTTATGTACCTTGTTGAAATGCCTGGTAGTACTATTTATTATGGAATACAGGGTATTTAAGTCTCCAAATCTTATTTTTGAATTGTCTGTTTCTCCATTCAATTCTATCAGTTTTGCTTCATGAGTTTTGGGACACTATTATTAGGTGAGTATATGTTTATAGTTCTTTTTCATCCTGATTGAAACTTTTAGTATTATAAATTGTCTGTTAAAGTAATCTTTTATATCTATCTTGTTTAATAGTAGAACAGCCATTTCAGTTCTTATGGTTTCTGTGTGCAGGATTCCTGTGTGCATGGTTCAAGACTTTTACTTCAATCTATTTGTAACTTTGAACCTAAAGTGCCTCTGGTAGACTCATGTCTATACTGTCCTAAAATTGTTTCTGCAACCTAGAGCTGGAGGTGTGAGGAAAGATACAGGTGGCCTCGCCCTCCTAGACCAAACAGGTGACCTTTGACTTGGAGTTAGTGGCTCCAAGGGAAATTCTGTGTTCTTAGCTGCAGCTTCCTAGAGGACGTCATGCTAAGCTAGGGGTGGGAGCTGAAGGAAAGAGCATGTGTGGCTCTCGCTGTTGTGGCTGAGATTAGTATTTCTGTAAATATGTTTTTCTATTTGTTGTTTGTGCTTAGGACAATTTCCAGAGACTTCAATTTTATATATGTGTATTTTTTCATCCGTTAAATGTTCAGGGTCTGTTGAGCATCTCACTCTGTCATTGTTAATGTCTCTGTTGTTGTCACAGTAATGTTAGTTGGCTGCGATCTGCCCCATCCTATCCAAGAGCAGAGCTATTATTTATCTTTTCAGTTTCTTCCCTATCACACTTTGTTTCTTTTATTATACTTGTGACAAGCAAAGATAAGAAAATGACAAAAGCTTAAGGAGAAAGTTAAGACACCATATCAGGCTCACCTTTCAGAGGCTCCATTTTCTTTGGCATCTTGACCCCTGAAGTCCAGGGCACCTTCATATCCCTCATCTCCAATGTTTGGCCAGCTACATGAGACTGCTGCTGATCTTCTTTTTCTTGACCTCCAAACTGAATACCAATTAAGAACCAGAAAGTGTCTCAAGGAAAAAGCAGCAGAGAATATTGGGCTCACCTCACTGCATTTCTTTTGTGCTACATTGACCCTTAAATGTCAGCTGTCTTGGATGCTTTCTAAGGCTTTCAAATGTCAGCATGTTTGTATTTCACCAAGCTTTTACAGTTGTTCTCATTGTGATGTTTGCATGCTACTCAGTCATAGCCTGGGTTCACTTAACTGTATAAAAATCCCCAAGTTAAAAAGTGTATCTTGAAGCATGCCTAGGGAGAAGTTATTATAAATAGTGATGTCAACTCTGTTAATGTACCTATTATCCTTAAACCAGAGATTTTTTTTCTTTGAATATGTCATTTTATCATTAAATTGATGGTTGATGTTTTGTGGGAAGTTGTTTCAATGGTCACATTCTGTTTCTGGTAATATTTTCAGATGTGTGGCTGTTGGTGTTAATGATTATCTTAAGTACTTAGAGAATATCAGAATGTGGGAAAGAGATGTACAGTGCGCTCGGGTGGCTCAAAGGGTTAAAGCCTCTGCCTTCGGCTCAGGTCATGATATCAGGGTCCTGGGATCTAGGCCCACATCAGCCTCTCTGCTCAGCAGGGAGCCTGCTTCCTCCTCTCTCTCTGCCTGCCTCTCTGCCCATTTGTGATCTCTCTCTGTCAAATAAATAAATAAAAAATCTTTTAAAAATTTAATTAAAAAAGAGGTGTACATAGCAGGAAACATATTGTATCCTTTAATTTTATTTTATATTTAAAAAAAAATATGACTCCATGTGTGGATATGGTCATAGCTCTTCATAGTGACCTCAATTCAATTGTCAGTCAATTGAATTGCCATTTAAGTTTCCAATGAGATTGGGCTATTTTAGCATTGTCATGGAAAGCTATTGTATAAAAGGTCAGGAAAAACAGAGAAGAGAAGCATAATTTGATAGAAAGAAGCAAACATTCACCTTTAGAAGAATGACTAGACTCCTCCCGCGCCCTTCTTTTTGAAAACCAACCAAGAACAGCTTTATAGTGACTAAGGAAAACACTCAGAGAGGTAGATGGAATTGGGTTATGTTTTGTGACAGAGGTACATGCATAGAAGTTGCCTAGGACATGTTAACACAAATGAAGCAAGATGACTAGGAAGTCTATGGTATAAATTTTTAAAAATTCATAACAATGAGAGGTAGATAGTAACAATTCATTAGTTGGGCAGAGTTCTTTGCATTATATCATACTTTAATTGAAGGATTTTTCTAAGTAGCATAAAAAATAATAGTGCATCTTAACAATTGAGAACACCCTCAAATATGTGAAATGTGCTATTAATTTATATTTTCTTCCTTTTTGTGAGCTTGGTTCACAATGTGTTCCATATACCACATCACAAATATTTTTGTACATGTTTAAATTATGAGGTTTCTTCTTTATGTATTCAAACAATGACTTTACATTTATTGTTTTGAAATATAATTATGTCTTATTTGAAAAGTTTAAGCGGTTAAATTTTTTTAAATGGTTAAACTTTTACATATGAAATTTTACATAAATTCACATTCTCCATTTTATAAATGTTTGGTATTTTGAGGTCTAGTAGGGCTTAGGTTCCTTCAATAATAAATCATCTTTGAGGTTTTCAGAAAAAGTATTTTGATTATTTATTGACAACACAACTGATTACTTTTGGCTATTTTCATAGCAGAGACACAGCACTAGAATTTTCTTTAAGTTTCAGTTGATAAAATTGTGCAAAGGAAACTATTGATCAATGGGAGTCTGCTGGTTGGGGAGTCGACATATCAGAAAACAGTCAATTTTCCCATTGTTTTTAAATAAAATATTTTTCTATGATATTTCTTCATACCTTCTTCAAAGAACCTCAGCAAATGTAATAGAATTTTTCTTATGTTAAGGTTTGAACAGCATGACTCTGTCAGATGTAGGTATGAGTCTTCTCTGGGACCAAAGAGTGACAAGTTCTAGCTTTAGGTTCTCTACTCATCAGTGAGGCAGTTGTAGGCAAAAGCAGCCTCTTCGGGATTTTGTGTGCTTATCTAAAAACTAAGTTGGCTGATAACTGAGTTCCCCAAAACTTATTATATTTGCTCTCCTTTTATTATCAGATTATAATGACTAAATTCTTATTTTATATGTCAAGAAATGCATTGATTTTCTTTTTCTAGTAATTATGTTTTGAGGAAAGATGCCCCCAAATGGACAAGTGAATGCTTTTAGCAATCTGTTTACAGAGCTATCCATTACTATGTGAATGTGATAATAGCAATTAATTTTCAGAACAAAGATATGTTCATTGTAAAATTGTATGATATTTCAATTTTAGAAAATAGAAGAATATTAAAAAACTCAAAGGATAATTTCGCCAATATTACCCTTTGCAAGGACCCTTGTTATATTTCTCAGCATAAATTTAGATCCACTATTTGGTCCAAATTTGCAAAAGAAAAAAAAAGCATTTTAATATATTGCATTCCCTTTTACTACCTTAAATGAAATTTTTATTAAATAGCAAACTAGTAAAAAACAGTCTGTGTCCTAAAATGTATATTCATCTCATAATTATTTAGCATCTGCTCTTGATATAGACTAAAAAAAGCACATTGATCCTGACATGATTTCAGATCAATCATTAGAAGCCACACATTGGACCAAAATAGGCTGTTCTGAAAAAAGACTAGCTTTTCTGTAATTCCTAATTCAAAGTTTGTCTACCCACAATAAATAAATCAAATAATCTGAAAAATTATTTAACTTCAAATAGTCAAATGCCTTGCATTCAATATTCTTATTTCACATTTGTAGAGAGTGAAGCCTACAACCCCCACTCCCTCCATTATCATCTGTGTCTAATATACTTTGAATCCAGAACACCTAATTTGAATAATTTGTCCCTCTTCCAGACTAAACCAAATCACCGCTTGATCAAACAAGAACATAACTCCTTAATCAGTATTGCATGTGGTTGAACATGACACAAGGATTTTGAAATGTCTGATTATGTTGCACTGCCACGAAGCAGGTGATTGAGATAAAACATGTATTTCTGAATGTTTTGGAAATTAGAAATTTGCTGCTATGTTTTCTTTCTCTTGCTTTTTTTAAAATAATGTGGTAGGTTTAACTTAACGAAATTTATTTGTGTAAGTGGCAAATTGAATTCATTCATTACTGTCATCAAGTGTTTTATTCATTTTAATCAAAGCATGTTTCTGAATGGTTTTGATTTCATAGTTCCTGTGATAATATAAAAACTAATAAAGAATAAATGATTAAATGAATGTATCACTTTAAAAACTAAAATAACACTTGGAAATAATCTGTAAACAGCACAAATTCATTGTATTTAAAATCAATCTCTGATTAAAGCCTCAAATTGAGAATAATAACTGATGATGGATAAAAAGCTCCAAAAATTGCCTGCCTTTTAAATGCAGAATTGAGCTCTTGACTCCTCTTAATATATCTTTGAATATAAAGCCTGGTTTGGGCTAATACATCAAATTCCAGTGGAACACTGCTGGATAAAGTAAACTGTATGGAAGTTTTCTGCATTATTTTTATTGTGAGAAATAGAAAAGATGTTGATAAATGACTTTTGTATGATACGTATTAATGATCGCAAGGACAATGACTTTGGAGCTTGGTCACTCTCAACATTTGTCTTCCATGTGTATGCCCAGAGTGGCTGCTTTACTTCCTGTCATTCCTCAGTCAAGAGTAAATGTACCAGGGACCAGATGAGTAAGAAGCCAAGTATTTTAAGGACAAAGCCTATGTAAAGTACTTATTGTTGCTAGTCATATTATTTGGCCGTTAGAAGTTAGTCTCATAAACATTTCTAGTCACCAGGAAAGACAAAAATGGGAAGACTGATGGTGAACCAAAAGAAATGTGTCAAATGCTAAATTTATTTTATTGTGGAAGAGGTGAAGGGATATAGGGTGAGGAATGCGTAAGTGACCGCATCAAGAACCAAAGGGTTACCTTAGCATTTCCTATGCATTTTTTTTTAAAAGATTTTTATTTATTTATTTGACAGAGCGAAACACAGCTAGAGAGGGAACATAAGCAGGGCGAGTGAGAGAGGGAGAAGCAGGCTTCCCGCTGAGCAGCAAGGTGGATGTGGGGCCTGAACCTGGGACTCTGGGATCATGACTGAGCCACCCAGGCGGCCCTCCTCTGCATTTTTTATTGTTAGGATAATACTAAGGTAGGCTCTTAAAATTAAAAAAATTCACCGGAAATTCTGTCCCTAATTCCAAGGGAGAAGTTTGAGGGAATAATACAATAAATAGATACATTATTTCTCTAAAGAATTTTGATGTCAAGGATCCAAACATTAGAGTTTCAGTTATTTTTAATACATTTGTTTTTAACTTTTAAACTGGACATGAAAGTGATTTACACACCATCATTACATTAGCCTTTTCCAGTTAGTTTTATACATTCATATATTTTAAAATGTCAGAGTTCTTTCATTCGAATTTGAAGAACTCCCTTCTTGTAAGGCAAATCTACTGGTGAACTTCTTGAGAATTCTTCTGCTTGAAATGACTTTATCACACTTTCATTTCTTTTTTTTTTTTTAATTTTATTTATTTATCTGACAGAGAGATAACAATTAGGCAGAGAGGCAGGCAGAGAGTGAGAAGAAGGAAGCAGACTCCCTGCTGAACAGAGAGTCTGATGTGGGCCTAGATCCTAGGACCCTGAGATCATGACCTGAGCTTAAGTTAGAGGCTTTAACCCACTGAGCCACCTCGATGCCCACACTTTCATTTCTGAAGACAACTTTGTAAAGGATATTATTGTTGGTTGGCTGTTTGGGGTGCTTTGTTTTGTTTTGTTTTCCTGGTAATTTGAATACACTATCCTACTTTCTCTTTCTTGCAAGTTTTCTGCTGAATTTTTCATTTCAGCCCTTGAACTCTTCAGTTCTAAGATTTCTGTTTGTGTGTATGTGTGTTTTATGGTTTTTATTTTTTTGAACTACTTATTTTGTTCATGTATTATTTTTCTATTTTTTTAGTTGTCTATCTTGTAGTTCACCAAATATTTTAAAGAAGATTTTTCCTAATTATTTGTCAGTCAGTTCATAGCTTTTTTATTATTATTATTTTATGGTCACTTATTGGAGCTTTTTAACTTTTCTTTGATGGTGTCATATTAACTTGGTTTTTCATGATCCTTGTATCCTTGCTTTTGTATCTGTGCATTAAGGAAGCTTCTCTTCTTCCAGGATTTTCCGGTTCACTCTGGCAGGGACAAAACTTTAACAGTCCTCCCAGCCTGGAGTTCTGAGCTGCCCAGTTGGTAGTAAACGAAGGCAGATGGTACCTACAACTGGGAGGCATTTCTATAAGGCTACTGCCCTTACTGTGAGGACTGGTGTGGGGAGGGGATGTCTCATGCTGTGGTCCCTAATCATGTGGGACTGCTGGCTGGGCACCATGCTCAGGCAGGACCACTATCTAAGATCCATAAGCACGCCTGGTTGAGTCGGCCTCCAGGCTGTGCTGCCTGATTGGGTGGGGCTGCTGGCTATGCCCTGCAACTGAATGGGGCTACAGGCTGGGTTCCACTGTTGGCCAAGCCTGCCGCCTGGGATTCCTGCTTAGGTGGGGCTGTCAGCTATTCTAGCAGCCAGTTGGGACTGTAGCCTGTGCTCTATGGTCAGACAAGCTTGCTGTCCACGCCTGCCCATGGAGCGGCACTATAGGCTATGTCCCGCCTTTGGGTTGAGTGATAAAATCATTTATGGGGCTGCCTGAGTGGCTCAGTCGGTTAAGCGTCTGCCTTTGGTTCAGGTCATGCATGATCTTAGGGTCCTGGGATCCAGCCCTTTATGGGTTCCCTCTTCAGCGAGGAGCCTGCTTCTCCTTCTCCCTCTGTGCTCATGCTCTCTCTACCACTTTGTCTCAGATAAATAACAAATAAAATATTTTTAAAAGTTAAATAAAATCACTTACATTTTATTCTTCACAAAAATATTCTTGTAAATTAAAATTTTCAAAAATTGCAAGTGATCATGATTACATTATTATACAGGAATACTATAAGGGGAAAAGCTTGATATGGAGAAATGCTAAGGGTGACTATTTCAGATTCTAATAAAATTTTTGAAAATAATTTTTGGAAATGTATATAAATTCAATATTAAATAATGTGTAATATCATTTTTTATCCTAACTATACAGGTCACATTTTAAATGTTTTGTCAAGTATACATAACAATGTAAGTCTCTTAGACTTTGCCCTTTCTGCTGTGTAAATATTAACATTATCTGAGTTTCCCATGTACATAAGTTTAGGAAGAACCTCTTTTGGCACATCACTACCAGTAGCTGTCCCTGCTGTATAATCTGTCCTTCAAGTATCCTTGTATCTGATTATGACCTCTATCTTTCCTCTCTTACTGTTTCTAGTATCACAAATATGAAAATTCTACAACTTCATTGGAACCTATTAATTATAACAGTTTATTAGACATGCCCATTCCATTCATTCTACATACCTTCACCTCCTTCTTACCTAGTTCAGATAGCATGTTCAGCATAACTCTCTTGAATACACAATTAATTGTGTGGATCCTTACCTCAAATTTTAGAATTTTTGAAAAATTCAAATTGGTTATAAATTTAAATGCATGACTTAAAATACTAAAAATTTTGGAATTAAATATTAGAAAAAATTTAGTGACTTTAATTTTGGAAATGTTTCTTAACACATACAAAGCATACAGTATAAAATTTGAAATATTAATAAATGGCATATAATCAAATTTTATTTTATTTTAAAAGTATTTTAGACTGTCTGGGTGGCTCTGTGAGTTAAAGCCTCTGCCTTCGGTTCAGGTCATGATCTCAGGGTCCTGGGATTCAGGCCCACATTGGACTCTCTGCTCAACAGGGAGCCTGCTTCCTCCTCTCTCTCTGCCTGCCTCTCTGCCTATTTGTGATCTCTCTCTCTGTCAAATAAATAAATAAAATCTTAAAATATATATATATATATATTTATTTTTTATTTATTTATTGTCAGAGATAGAAAGACAGAGAGTGCAAGCAAGGGGAATGGAAGATAGGGGAAGAAGCAGGCTCTCCACGAAGCAAGGAGCCTGATGTGGGGCTTGATTTCAGGACCCTGGGATCATGACCCCCTAGCTGAAGGCAGATGCTTAACTGATTGAGCCACCCAAGTATCCCACATGCAGTCAAATTTTAAAATGTTCCTTCTTCATAGACTTTGACAAGAAAAGGGAAAAGGAACTCATAGATTAGGAAGAAATATTTATAAAACATATGTCTGAAAAAGGCATAGTATCCAGAATATTTAAAGAACGCTTAGAACTTAACAATGAGGAGTGCCTGGGTGGCTCAGTCAGTTAAGCATCTGCCTTCAGCTCAGGTCATGATTCCCAGTCCTGGGACCCAGCGCACACTGGGCTCCCTGCTTAGGGTGGAGCCTTCTCCTCCTCCCTCTGCCATTTCCCCCACTTGTGCTCTCTGGCTCTCTATATCTCTCTGTCAAATAAATAAATAAAATCCTAAAAAAAGAGAAGAAAGGACTTAACGAAGGGACAAAACAACCCAATATAAAAACAGATGAAAGATTTGAACAGTATTTCATCAAAGAAGATGCAAGACAAATAAACAAATGAAAAAAATGCTCAATGTCATTAGAGAAATAAAAATTATGATTTTAATCTGAGAACACAAAACACCCACTAGATGGCTTAAATTAAGAAAACTGACCATATATTTTGAATTTTTTTTTTTTATATTTAATATGATCATTAGTGTATCACTAAACAGAGATACTGGTTTTCTGGAATGAATATGATGCTTTTCTTTATGTTTGTTTTTCTTGTTTTTAAGGATATATTTATTTATTTGAGAGGCAGAAAGCATGCACACATGTGCCTGTGTGAATGGGGGAAAGACAGAGGGAGCGGGAGAGAAAGTCCCAAGTGGGTTCCACACTATGCTCAGAGCCCAGTGAGGGGTTCAATCTCAGGACCCTGAGATCACAACCTGATCTAAAACTTAAGAGTCAATCACTTAACTGAGCCACCCAGGTGCCCCTGTTTTTCTTTGTTTTCATGTTCAAAAAAGAAGGAACTAAGGTTAATATGGAAATGATTGGTAAGTGAAAGTTTCATATCCTAGGAATAAATAAGTTTACCTACTTTTTTTTTTCTACAGATGTTTATGGATAAAAACTTAATTCACAGAAAGAAACTTCAATAGTAATGAAATTTATGATTTCTTTATGTTACCATTCATCTACTATGTGATCATAAGAATGGCATGATCAATCAGTTCATTTATGCCTTTAATGTCTTTGTGGAAAAATCAAGAAGTCATTACAATAAAAAAATATTCACAGTCCAGGAAAGCAGCAAGTTAACATTATTTTCATTCCTACTGCTAAGTATAAACATTGGATTCATATAATTTGAAAGTTTCAAAGCCAATGCTTTTCAAAAGCACATTACCTACCAGGATTGATTTGGAAAATTAGGAGGCAAGAAAAAAAAAATTGTGTGGAAGAAATAGCAATACAAGCTGTTAAATGAAGTCAATCCTATCTGTGGCAGTAACGCTGCATGTTAAATCTTAGTAACAGCTATGTAACACATAGTAGCCCCAATTATATGCACTCCATTCTTCCATATTTTTTGCCAAAGAATTCTGCTTCTATAATGACAGAAAATATGATGAGAATTAAAAATATCTTGAATAGAATAGAATCTTCATAATTTGATGGAAATGGATAAGGTATCAGTGATCCAAAGCATTATCACTATATGTTTAGTTTACAAGTGCTGCATATTTTTTTTGAGAAGAAGAAAGCCAATAATGTTCCTTTTTTGTTTAGATGCTAGCATCAGAAATCCATTTATTATTGAGTTTTTGTCTCATGATCTTTAGGGATTAAACTTCAGGGATACTGAGAACAATCACTGTAGAGATGTGTAACATCTCTTACTGCTTGACTGAGCACAAAAGCCTTAGGAATAACCCTAGAGGGGAATTCACTCTCTCACTGTGTACTTAAAAATCATTTATGCTCCCTGGATTCAGCACTCAAGTAGGCCATGCTAACAGAGCAATGCAATTAACCTTTCCTATGAATTAAATGTGCAAACGTTCTATGTAGTACTTGCTTAGAATAATTTTCCATCATTTGAAGATTGTGTTAGAAAATAATTTTCTACCAATGGCTAGGCAGGTTGAAGATTAATTACACATTTACTTCTTATTTTTGAACAAGTTATCTATTTTCAGGGGAAAGAAAATAGCAATGTGTGTGTTACTGTTTCTGTCTTTAATCACATTTCAAAAAGCAAACATGTCTTCTTAAGAAAATAAGTTCTAAATAGCCATTTATGCTTTAGAATATATTTATATTAATAATATTTTTATTAATGCTATTTTTCAAATAATTTGTCTTTAACAATTCAGTACATATTTACTAAGCACCTTCATTTTTCTTATATTATTGTGGTAAAAACACAACATGAGATTTACCCTCTTAACAAGGTTTAAGTGTACCATAAAGCACTGGGAATTCTAAGTATCGTGTTGTACAGCTGATCTAGTGAACTTATTTATCTTGCATAAATGAAACTTCATATTCTCTGATTAGTAACTCCCACTTCCCCTTCCCTCAGCCCCTAATAGCCATCGTTCTACTGTCTGCTTCTATGAGTTTGATTATTTTACATACCCCCCATAGAAGTGGAATCATACAAGGGGTGCCTGGGTGGCTCGGTTGGTTAAGTGACTGCCTTCGGCTCAGGTCATGATCCCAGAGACCCAGGATCGAGTCCCAGATCGGGCTCCCTGCTCAGCGGGAAGCCTGGTTCTCCCTCTCTCACTCCCCCTGCTTGTGTTCCCTCTCTGGCTGTGTTTCTCTCTGTCAAATAAATAAAATCTTAAAAAAAAAAAAAAAGTGGAATCATACAATATTTTTCCTCCTGTGACTGGCTTATGTTACTTAGGATGTCTTCAAATTTCTTCCATTTTGTAGTAATTGTAGGATTTTCTTCTTTTTAAAGGCTGAGTAATATTTCATTGCGTGTACATACTACAACACATTTTCTCTATCCCTTCATCAATCAGTGGACATTTAGGTTGTTTCGACATCTTGGCTATTGTGAATAGTGCTGCAGTTATCATGAGAGTGCTAATCTGTCCTCAAGTTCCTGATTTCTGTTCTCCAGGGGATATACCCAGGAGTGGAATTATAGGATCATTTGGTAATTTATTTTTCATCTTTAATTTTTTTTTGAGGAAACTCCATACTATTCTCCATAACCACTGTACCATATTGCATTTCCACCATAAGTGTACAAGCATTCAAATTCCCCCATGTTCTCACCAATACTTAGCTTTTGTGGTTTTTTTTGCTTTGTTTTGTTTTGTCTGTTTTATAATAGCCATCCTAACAGGTGTGGAATGATTATCTCATGGTGGTTTTTATTTGCATTTCTCTGATAACTGTGACATTAAGCCTCTATATTACAAAGCTCCAGTATGTTACCGGCCTGAAGACAGGCATACAGACAGTTGAAGTGGTTGCTTCTAAGGAGTAGAATTGAGTGTGATCAGAAGGGGCAAGGGAAGGTCACTGTTGTTGCTATTATACTTTCTATGGTACTTTGACTTTCAACTTTTTAAGTTGTTTATTCTGGTTTTTATTATAATATATCTAAATCCTGTACTATTTTTTATTTATATATGTTATACATTATCTATTGATTTTCATCTTGTTTTTTGTTTTCCTTCCTCTCTCCCCTAGCACATGCCCTGCAGAGTGCTGTTATATATTCTCATAATTTTATGTATGTATATAATTTGTATAAAATATATTGCAGCATATACATATATGCAAAATAAACATGACATACCCACAGACATAAACATTATTTTGTTGGTTAGCTATTACTCCACACTCTACTTTTAACCAATAAATACACACTTTTCAATAATTGATGTAACAGTGCATAAAAACAAGATTCTACAAAACATATTAATTAGTAACCTGGATGCAGTTTAAATAGGCTGAAATAACAAGGCTAGGTAATACTAAGCTTTAAGTGATACTACCCTTCAGTATCCTATAATTGTTCATCACATTTTACTCTTCTATTATTAGCCATAATAAAAATCAACAGAAATAGATAGAAGGAGGGAGATTACATTGTCTATTTTAGTTGATCAAAAGGGTTTTTGTGAGGTATATCTAAATCAAAACATTTTTTCAATATAGCACTATGAAGATAAACTCACTGAATTTCATCATCATTAAACTAAATAGAAAGAGCACATGAAGGTAAAGAAAAGTATTATAAATTTCATAACAGCACTTTTGTATAAATTTTTTCTTATACATCAATAATTAAACAAAAACTGCTTGGGTCAGTTCAGAATATTTATTGACAATGCATCTGGAAGTACTAAATTTTATCTTTGACTAATATGACATTTTAAATCATGAGATGCTGTGGAATGCTAATTAATCGTTGCTAATTGTGCAAGAAAAAAAATTACTGCATCTGATAGTGTGAATCTTCAAAGGAAAGAATTTTTATTTTTATTGCTGTGGAAAATATACATTGTGGAATAAGGAGTTATTTATTAATTAATATATGCATTAATTAACATAACAGAAGCTAGCTAATTTCTATTATTAGTAATACTTCTCTAAGCAATCTCAAAATTAAAAAAAATGGAATCAGAGAAATATATGCTGTACAAATATAGTATTCTGACTTTCACATGAAAATTTACTGTTTATATATATATTTAGTGAAACATGCATTCACAGAACTGAAAGATAATGCAGGGATATTTTCAAATTAATATTTATTTCATCAGCGCCATTAAAAATACATTTGTTTCATTTCACCTCATTCATTATTTATATAGTTCTTTCTAGTACTACATTTTATCCACTTTTTAAACTGAATGCATCCACTTCTAAGACAAGGAGTTAATAGCAGCAGACATGTGGCCTACATTGATGACTTACTTAAAAAAATATAGTGCATACATAATAGGAGTTAGATATCTTATTCTAGCACAAGCAAGTTCATTTTCTCTCTGGTTAAAATATATATCCAGGTCGATCCTGGAGAAAATCAGAAATAGATATGCCATGACTAATCTCTGCTATATTGTCTTCAAGTTTCACTTTACAATTCTGTTTTTATAATATATGGAGAAAAAAATTCATTTTTCTTAAATTTGCTGGGCTTTTACTCTTTTGCTTACTTTGTCTTATCATTTACTCTGTCCTTCACCTTCCAGTATCCATTTTCTGTCTTCTTTCGAGTTTTCTAATCAACAATTTGTGTTTTTTATTATTTTTTTTTATTTTATGGCGCATTCTTGTGACACTGCTTGCCCCCTGTAGCTACATAGTATTGTTTTATACTTACATATAATATGTATAAAAATAATTTTACATGTTACCATATACAAAGAAGTATTTATCATTATCTGGAAATAAGTAAATTCTGAAAATTAAGACCAAATACTAGCCTACCTAACACAAACACATCATGAAATATGGATCATGTTTCTCTAGTAATTAGGAAGAAACTTAGAATAAAGTCAGTAAAAGAGCATCTCAGGGAGGGATGACAAATATATTTCATATTAAATAACCATTAACCATTCTATTCTTACTAAAACAAGTAAAGTTGCAACTTAGAGAAAATTATTAGCTTTTAGCTAAAATTTATGCTGATAAAGGATACAATTATTAATACCTAATTGACTAAGTAAATGAATAGTCTTTTTTTACTGGGTCTTCATGTTCTATAAATATGTCTGTATTTTATGTTATGAATGAGCTTTCAATTATTTGATCTTCACAGGCAAAATAAGTTTCAACAGTAAAGTAACTATTAGAATAATTCATCTTAGCAACTTAGCTTTGCCTATCTAGGTCATGTAAAAGCAGCTTTTATTCTAATTAGCTGGATAATTTCCTTAATTCTAAAATTACTTAGTAGATGTGCTACTGTCAAAGCAGTGTGAACTCAACTCTGTAGGAACAAAGATTGGAAGAGTTTTCAGGTGGGATGTGTTATAAGCCATTTGTGTTTGCTATTCTACCTTAGACAAAGGAAAAGCCAACTTTCTCTAACTTCATGTTTCTTTTTTTCAAGTTGGAGCAAAGCACTGGATTGCACCAACATACTGAGAGTGGTTCTTAAGGACCAAATTGTGAGGAATAATTTTCTGAATTGGTTCTGGGATTTCTGGAATTGGCACTCCAATCTGATTAGATTTTAAAAAGCTAATGATTTTATTTCTAGCAGTAAAAAGACACAAAATATCCACATTGAATACTCCAATCACTTAAAAGGATCAAGGAGATAAGTGACTCTCTATATGGTAATTTTGCACATTACTGAAAAGTTAAAGGATAAAGGGGTCTTGGTGGCTCAGTCTGTTAAACATCTGCCTTTGGCTGGAGTCTGGTCTTGGGATCCTGGGATCCAGCACCACATAGAGCTCCCTACTCAGTGGGGAGTCTGCTTCTCCCTCTCCCTCTGTCCCTCCACACCCCCATGCTCTCTCTCTCTCTCTCTCTCTCTCTCTCTCAAATAAATAAATAAATAAATAAATAAATAAATAAATAAATAAATAAAATCTTTAATAAAAAAAAAAAAGGAAAACTAAGGGTTACAATGCTATCTGTCAGTTCCTCCCAATGTTGCTGGACAAAGTGGTGAAAGAAAAAGATGGGGCTCAAAAATTTGAATTCCCCGCTAGAAGATCCATAAATAACCTGAGAATGTCTAGGTATGCCCAGAAGGAGCTTTGTTTCTTGTAGTGGTATGGTTAAAATTGCTAAAAAGCAAAGTCAACCTTATTCTACAATTAGCTGAATGACAATGCAAATTGAATCCCCAGACTTACAAAGTGCTTTCTACTAAAGTGTGGGCACTGGTTGGGAAAGAGTCATTTCTTGTAAGATGGGATGAGAGGGTATGGATGGCCCTGAAAAAGCTGGGGATATTGAGCCCCTAAATTCTGATGGATCTTCTTTGCCAGTGGAAGAGGACTTCCTGCACCCAGAAAAATTGGGCTCCCCACACAGAGTGGCATCAACTTCTCCAACCACAATTGTATCACCACCTACAGTAGGCTTTTTTGTACTTCTTTTGTATCACCACAGAGGCTTTTCCACCTCTATTGGAAGGGATTAACCTTGCATAACCTGAAAAAATGGTAATGGTAATGATCTCTCTACTTGTCGTGAAAGCTAATGCTAATACTCCACCGGAACCACCCCCACTGTTTCTCTTTGCTCCAAACTTATAAATTGTCTCAAGTCTTAGCAGGCTCTTAACAGTGACATACAGAAGTGTAGCTCATGAAGAAGTATTCTACACTTGAAAAGCACTACTTAAGTTTTCTAATTTATACAAACATAAATCTGGGGAAGGTGTGTGGGAATGGATACTAAGGGTATGAGATTATAATGAAAGGTATATAAAGTTGGAGCAGGTCAAATGTATTGCTATGGGCCCACTAAATCAAGTTGCTTCATTTAGTGTTGTAGCTCAAGGAATTAGGAGGGACTCTAACAGTTTAGTTAGTTGATTGACTGGCTGACATATGGACTCAAAAAATGGCTTACCATGAGAGAAGTAAAACTGCTCTACCCTCCTTGGTTAATGGAGAGAAAAGAATTCAAGGCTTAGGGATGTAGGAATATTAGAGTGGCTTTGTCATTTAAAACCTACTCATCCACCCTGGGAGGATCCAGAAGACATACTTTAAAGCAATATTTTGAGAAACAAATTCATAAGAGTAGCACAGCATCTTTAAAGAGCTCTATAATTGTCTTCTCTGTGGGCCAGACCTTAGGGTGGGACTTGCAGTCACTCAATTGTGCCATGGGAGAAATTGGATCTTGGGGTGGCAGATGACAAATGGTGGCACTCAACCACCAAAGGCACAAGATAGCTGTATCATGTTAGGTGGAATTATGAACTTGCTATTGTCTTTATTTGAAAATTAAGTTGGCTTAAGGAAATGCATATGGATGGTAAATTGACATAAATTGAACTTTTGAAATTTGATTTTATGTCACTTTAACTAGGCTAAGGAATGTTTAGTTTTCTGGTAAATATTTCTGGGAGCCCATGAGGGTATCTCTGGAAGAAATTAGCATTTGAATCAGTAAACTAAGAAAGGAAGATTGGGCTCACCAATGTAGGTAGGCATCATGCCATCCATTTAGGGCCTAAAGAGAACAAAAAAATAGAAGAAGAATGAATTCACTTTCACTATATGAGTTGGGTCATCCGTTGTTTCCTGCCACTCCCCTGACACCCCATGATATCGGCACTACTGATTCTCAGGCTTTCATACCAGACCAGGATTTATACCACCAGACCCCATTCTCAGGTCTTGGAACATTGACTGAATTATACCACCAGCTTTCCTGGTTTCTCAGCTTGCAGACAAGTCATGGGACTTCTTAGCCTCTTTAACCACATGAGCCAAACCCTATAATAAATCTCCTCTTATATCTATAATTTTTCCCTCTCTCCCCCTTTCTCTTTCTCTTTCTCTCTATCTATATTCTATTGGTTCTGTTTCTCTGTAGAATCCTGACTAAAACATCTCTCATAGAGACTAGGAAATAGGGGCACTATCTTCTTTCATGATTACATTTCATGATTGTATTACATCTATGTCCTTAAGAAAGATAGTCTTGGGTCTTAGAACAGACAAGAGGCTTTTAAAAGCTTTGTGCCTAAAAACTACAAAGAAAGAAATAACCATTACAAGTTTTCTAAAGTAAATGCTCTAAAAAAGGAAGAGAGAGCACAGGCGCAGGAAGGAGCCCTAAAAGTCTGGTCAAGCTGAGGGACATATTGATATTGTCTTTGGTCACTAGAGACAGCAATACAATGATACATAATAGATTTTCCATTAATATTAAAAAATAACTATTTATTGCAAAATGTTTGCATAATAGCCTCTATAGTTTAGTCTAGATCAGCTGTTTGTTTTCACCAAGCTGTTCAATTATGTCTCTGTAAATACACTCAAATCTATCATAGCTATTTATTTAAAAATACTGTAATTTGATACTTCAATATTATTGTCAATAAAAGCTTCTGTGATCATAAAATAGCTTCAAAATACATGCTTATTTTGTTTTGACCCAATAAATTTTCCACTTTGCATTTAATAATATTGCCAGGTAAAACTAAACTTTTGTTTATATTTTCTCTATAGATCTTTCATTAGGCATATCACATCCACCAATAAAAATGTGCTAATTTTTCTGCATGTTTGATTTACTTTCTTTACTCATCTTGAGTATACTTCAGAATTTACTGTGCTTTATTCTTCACTTATTTGTACTTAACACCTGTCAGTTTATCAATTGAATGTAATGTGCTCCAATTATTGTGTGGATCAAATTGTATTACTTTTTCTTCTCACCTATGGATCTCTTTCTTGCTGCATTTTAATGATTCTACTGTAACTGCAACATTAATATACAGAGAAAATCAGAAATTTACTCATGCCCTTAACAGCTAAGCTTAACTAGATAAATATTCATGACAAATGTACTATGTTTATTATATTAAATTGAATATGCCATTTTAAAAACTGTAATGAAATTCTGACTTTCTTTGTTTTTTTTTTTAAAGATTTTATTTATATTTATTTGACAGAGAGAGAGATCACAAGTAGGCAGAGAGAGAGAGTAGGAAACAGGTTCCTGCTGAGCAGAGAGCCCAGTGCAGGCCTGGATCCCAGGACCCTGGGATCAAACCTGAGCTGAAGGTAGAGGCTTTATTTAACCCACTGAACCACATAGGCACCTGAAATTCTGACTTTCTAAAAGAATAATATAATCAAATGAATTTCACTCTGTGACTCACTTGAGTTGTTCAACAATTTCTTTTGAAACTTCATCATTGTAAAAGTTCCCTAGTCTAAAATTGCATTGGATTTTATTTAAGATCTCTAAGTTTATTTTTAAATCTTTCTATAAAGAAAGGGAGACTATGTTTAATATTGTCATTCTGTTTTATCAATTTTGTATCATACTTTGAGTTAGAATATTTTTGTTTAGAATGTTACATTCTGCTGATGTACATAGCTTAATTAAAGAAGATAACTGCTTTATTTCTATATTTAGATGTTGAAAATTGTCTAGAACAGCCCCAGTTTTATGAGACCCCATATACTATATAGTCTAACTAATTAAAGTTAATTTCTAAATTACTAAGATTAATCAGTTGGAGCTTCTTGTTGAAAATAGCTTGACTTTTCTAGTAAGTTAGGTTAAAAAGTTGACTTTAGGAATGTGATTTTCTTGTGTTTACAAACTTCAATTATTCATTGAAAAAATAAATTAGCTTGAGCTCATGGTTTAACAACTATATTCATAGTGAAGCTTTGACATTTAACTTCCTGACATCTGGAGTCTTTCATCTTGTTTTAATATGTATTACCTTTTAATCATCAAGTTTAAGCTTTCTGCCTTATTATGGTAATTTTCTTTCCTAGTTTCTTGAATTTTGTTAGACCCCAAATGTTTTATTGAGCTATGCATTCTTACTAGTCTTATGCACATGGCAAAATATAATTTTTACATTGTATAAAATATAATATTGTGACTGGGCCAAAAAAAGAGGAGTGGAGATGAAAAGCTAAAATTTAACTTACCTGTTCAAAAAGTCATTTTTTTAAAAAACTGAATATGACTATAAACATATCAGAAAAAATTACTCCACAATTACTTTAATATCTAAAAATAGTTATATTCAATTATCAAAAATTATTAATATGTACTTTCCTATGTTAAGTAATTGCAGGCATGGTTTAATCTACTTCTCATAAGTAACATTTAAAAAATATATCAATTCATTTCTTGTGTATGAATTCAAATATACTTGATACAATATGAATTCAAATGTAATTCATACTCTATGAATTATATTTTTGTTTATTTATTTATTTATTTTGGTTTGTTTGACAAGTTACTTAAATTATCTGAGCCTCATTTTACTCATTAGAAAAATAAAGCTAAGAATACATGTCTTACTGGGTTGCTGTAGGGTTTAGAGATAATGTAAATAAGTTAATTGACTGGCTCTGTGCCTGGCATATGAGGAGGGCTTTGAAATTAATCTCTAGGAAGTGGATCTATGAGATAGTGAAGTGAGGAACTCAACAAATCTACTCCTCAAGAAACAACAATAAAACTGGACAAAATATTTTATGACTATGGAAACTAAGCAAGGCATACATCTCACGAAAAGTGATTATATATTAAAAATTATTTGAACTTTGAATGCGAACAGTGGAAGTCTGTGATGTTTTTGCCGGGGGCTACTTGCACTCCCCACCCACAGCCTGGTCAGCGTGGTTGTGTTATTAGGGTGGAGTAAGACCTGGAAACCAGGAGCTTCACTGCCACTGGCTGATTTTATTTGGAGCCAATCATGTAAAACCCTATGTCCAGAAACATCAGTAACAGTGGAGACCTATGTGGCAAATGAATGCACCTGTTCTGAAGTTCCTGTCTTGTTGGCAGCAAATAATTGACTGGAGGACTAACTGGAAATTTGCTGCATCAGGAATATATGAGAAAGAAGCCATAAAGGCCTTGGACAGGCTGTCCATATGTCTATTTTATCATGCTTCCACTTGAATGTACTCCCTAACACACAGTTTCACTGCCAAAAGATGGAAGTCTTACTTGTTCAAAGTGTTGAGCACAACTGCTGATTATTGCTTGATGACATTGCTTGATGACAAATAAAGCTATATAGACTTCAAGGAAGTTAGACATAAAAAAAAGTATGTAACCAATTATGCAAGAAAGAATGAGACTTAGAGAGGTTAAGACAGTTGTTATCAACGGACTCTATTATGCAGAAATACAAATCCAAGTTGTAAAGGTAGAGATTACCTATTGATGAATTCTGAGTACTTTTGTAGAGATCTAGATTGATTTGTTATGCTTGTATTTTGTTGTTTTGCTTACTCTGGACCTAAAGGAAATTGAAGTCATTCATGGAAACAAGTGAAATCCTTGGTTTTATAGAAAACCTAGAAAAAACATGTTTTCTCTTTAGTGGTACAGGCTAGATACCTAATGATGTTTTGTTGGCTGGTTGTTTAGTTCTTGGGTTTCCTGTCTTATGACAGACTTCATTTGTAATGAAAGGACTGGTATGAATCAGACATAGTCCAAGTAACAAGAGTTTGTATCTGAAGTGGAGGAGAAACAAAAGATGGAAAAAAAAAAGTTTAGAGAGCGAGATAGAAAAGGAAATGAAATATTGGGCCAACAGAAAATATACTTTATCTCTTTATATTGAATTATCTTTCGAAATACTTAGATCAAACTACAGCCAGCAAGCCAAATATAACCTTGTCTTGTTTATTATATAAAATTTATTAGAATACCATCACACCTATTCAGTTTTTACACTGCCTAACGCTGCTTTTTCTATGATGGCAAAGGAGCAGTTACTAGAGAAAACCATGGGGCTCATGAAACCTAAAATATTTATTATTTGTAATTACCTTTATTGAAGAAGTTTGCCAGCCCCTAATTCAGAGTAAAGACAAAATTTTTATGTTGGATTTAGAATTATAGAAAAAGACCTATCATTGTTTTATGGTATATTAGAGAGTATCTACCTCTCTCCTCCTACTTTATAGATGGATGGATAACGTTCATTGAGGCTAATTAATAAGCTCAGTTTTCAGAATTAATAGTCAAAACCCCATATCTGAAAGATTTTAGGACTTACATTAGTTTTCTAAACACACAGTCTCAAAAATGAAATAGAATACCAAATATAACTAAGGAAGAAAGGAAAATAAGAAAACCTTAACTTATGGTTATATACAGTGTTTCAAGCACTAAATGTTTTAGAATATAAATAATTCATGATTAATTTCAAAAATAGTTGTGAAATTTCTCTGAATCTTGTGGAGCTATAGGAACTGTAAGCCTTCAATCCAAATAGTTGAAATTAGATGATGTTTAAACAGAGTTCAATCTGAATATACAGTTTTTCTTTTCATTTTCCTTAGGCTCTTTAAATCTTTCCAGAGAATTAGTAACCAAAGTTTGCACTCAGTTTTTTTTAATTTTTTTTTCCATGTTTAAATAATACATAAATTTGAACACAAAAGGACATTTTGTGACAATGTACAAATTTTGAAAGTAAATACAATCTATATCAACACAAAACAAATTAGCATCCAGAGGGAATTGACCTAAAATCTGTTATCTCACAGGATAAGATCAAGATTAAAAATGCAAAATAGAGTTAAAAATGCACCATTTGCATACACACATATCTATCGATCTATCATCTGTCTATATATATCTTGAGAATAAATTGTGAACTTCATATTCCTCTGGGAATAACATTGTTGTTCCCCTGTAGGGTTGCCAGATAAGATATAGGCTATCTGGTTAAATTTGAATTTCAGATAAACAACAAATATCTTCTTTTAGTACAAATATGTCCCAAGCATTCACAAGGCATGTTTATACTAAAAGAAAAAAAAATTGCTTATC
This sequence comes from Spilogale gracilis, assembly GCA_004023965.1. NCBI lineage: Eukaryota > Metazoa > Chordata > Mammalia > Carnivora > Mephitidae > Spilogale > Spilogale gracilis. The sequence continues at coordinate 43,609 of PITA01006803.1, forward strand.
TGAAATTCAAATTTCATTGGGCATTCTGTGTATTTATTTCCTATAATATGACAACTCTGCATTCCCTGCCCAATCCTACTGGTGCATCTTTACTTTTTCAGCTGGGTTACTGAATAGCCCTTGCAGATCAACAGGTGTTCTCCCGTTAACCCTCTGAGACAGTTGTACTATATATAAGTCGGATTCTATTTGCATCCCCTTTTTAAAGCTATTTGATTTCATCTATTTGATTTCATCTTCCTCTCTGCTACATCTATCTAAGCAATGGTAGACTGGTTCTTTTCAAGACAAGGAGGGAAGGTCTACCCTCAATCTTTATGTCTGGACTTAGCTCTTTTCCTTAAGATTTAGATAATCTGAATTAAGTGTCTCAAAATTTTAATGCTATAACTTTTTTCCTGTCCTAAAAAGAAATCACCATAGGTTCTATTTTTCAAAATTTTTATTTACATACTTCATTGAATTTGACCACAGAAACATTTGGATTTGGAAAGAGTAAGAGGGAGAACTAATAGTGAATATACAGTTTCATTTCAGATAATTTGAAGTATATCCATGTATTAAATGTTTTGTGCTAGAAGTTAAGTGAAATATTTTACATACATAATCTTACTAACTCATGGCTCACACTTATGAAGTAGATATTATGTCTATTTTAAAGATGAGGATTTGAGACATTAGATACCTTTTCAAAGTGACATATGTAATAATAGGTTTAATATTTGAAACAGAGTCAGCTAACTGTATAGTTCATGCTTTATTTTTTCACACCATGTTGTGTACATTGTAAACTTCATGCATTTAAGGGCAAAGACATCTGGAAAATGAGTGTTAATTATAATAAATGAGATATTTTAATGTTGAAAATGTAATTCAGACAATCTTCTCTGAACTTATTTTGAGGGGGAAAAAAGTTCACATTACTAACAAAATTCCCTTGCTAATATAATAACGGAAGCTGTGTGGTCAAAACTACATAAGAGTTCCTATAATTGAAAAGATACATCACACTAGAAAAAAGCATAAAAATGAGTCAATGGTAGCAAGGACAGAAATCCTGTCAAAATGTGTTACAGTATTGAAAAAATCTTTTTATTGGAGACTCATTTTCTTTTTTTTTTTTTTTTTTTAAGAATGTTTTTCTTTTTTCTTTTTTTCTTTTTTTTTTTTTAAAGATTTTATTTATTTGACACAGAGAAATACAGCGAGAGAGGGAACATAAGCAGAGGGAGTGAGAGAGGGAGAAGCAGGCTTCCCGCCGAGCCCGATGTGGGACTCGATCCCAGGTCTCCGGGATCATGACCTGAGCTGAAGGCAGTTGCTCAACCAACTGAGCCACCCAGGCGCCCCTGGAGACTCATTTTCAAATGCATCACCACTATAGTATTTAATACTCAAGAAGAATAAAAATAAAATATTTTAGTGTTTCAGTTTTCTTTTGTTAATTAAAGAAAGATATCTCTCTGGGGCATACATTATACCAACTGGTTGTTGAATTTGAGATGTAAAGGATGTAAGGGCATAAAGGAAGAAGCAATCTATTATAAAACCTATGCTCTAGAAGTATGGTTAGAGTTCATCAAATTAAAACACTTTTTGTTTTGTTTTTCATTTTCCCTTTACTGAGGATATCTGTTGGATTTTTAATATTCATCTTTAACAACTCAAAATTTTCAAAGGTGAATATCAAAAATCCAACAGATAGATACCAGAACATTAGAACATTTCTGCCAAGTGGTTGCCCCACCCTTGCTTGACAATATCCAGTGATAGCCACTCAACTACTTTATAAAAGCAGTTCAAGTTTACACATAAAAATGACTGTTATCTGTCAAAAAACCTGTTATCTGTTATCTTTTCTACTTTTGGAATAATCATGCTAAACATTGGATTTAGATATAAGTCATTTTAAGTATTATTTGGGATAAACTGACATAATTGCTTCAATTTAAAGAAAGTTGAGAATTAGAGTTTAGAGTTCTACATTTATAAAACTCATGTGGGAAGAGATGGAAATAAAGATCCCCTTAAAGTAAATAGTCTATCATTTAAATATACCAAATGCCTACATGAAATGAACTTGATAGGGAAAAATATTTATAAATAAATATATATAATATTATTATTAACCTAGATGATCACTTAGGCTCTAGGTGGTAAATATGGTGATATTTCCATTATCTTTTATGGCCTATTATTGCCCTTATTTTTACATTTAACTATTATACTATTGTAGTATTTTCATACCTTGAATTATTTCTAATATTTTGTTTAATTTCTATACATCTTGTCACTTAAACCCACTATAAATTTCTTTAGAATAAAGTCATGTATCACATAATTTTTATTGCTCCTAATTCATAACAGTGTGCAAGACAATCTCTGAAATTAAAAAGCGACTGACTTTAGATAATCTAAGGGGATGGAATGACCAGTGATGGTAGGAAACCATCTAAAGGAACATCTAAAGTTTCCTAGATGTTCCAATGTTCTTTTTGAAAGCTTTAGATTTCTGGGACATGAAAACACATGAACTATAAAGCCAGAACCTGATTTCATTTCCCCTAGAAATATCCTTATATACCATGAGAATTAGATCTATAATCATTATCTGATTAATTGCTCTGTTCCAAAAGAATCAGATAATTAATCTCTTCCTAAAAGGGCCAAATGCTTATAGCCTGGCACGACAAAGTTTGAAAGACTGGAAGACGATTGATCTAAACATTTATCTCTCAAAATGGATGAAATCCAGAATACGGAGACACAACCTGGTTCTAAATGCTAAAGACTAGAGCCACCTGGCTCCTGGAGACAATGTTTATATACTAAAGGATTAGAAATAGAATTCAGACCCATTGGTTTCCAGGGAGATTCACTTAGGAAGAGAAGGAAACTGGTGCCGCCTTCTTCTTTATAAGCAGAGAATCATTTCTCTTTATCTCTTGCCTAAGGGCTGTCCAGCTACTGGTGTAGGACAACTGACCTGGTTCTCATCATCTCACTCTATGCATAAGGACTAGGGCAAATGGAAGCTAACACATGTACTATTTAACTGTGACATGTTTAATGCAAAATTCATCTTTGATACAGAACACCATATGAGTGAATTCAGGATAAAATTAATAAAGGTGGATATGATATTAAAAACCAACAGATATATTAGAAAAACTGCAAGAAGGGCATCGTGTAAGAGAACTCAAGATATGGAATCTTATTATTTCAAAAAATGAATAAAACTACAAATATATATTTTGTGTGGGCAAATACCTGGATATTTATTATTGTTTATAATTTACATATTTCTGTATGTTTTTATAGCTTTTGATTTCTTTTTATAATTTCATTAGGTCATTTCATTAGGGTGACATTGAAGAGTATAGAAATATAAAATGATATAGTGATTAAATAATATCATAACTCTTTCTTTAAAATTTTTTTTAAGATTTTACTTATTTTACAGAAAGAAACGCAGCTAGAGAGGGTTAACACAAGTAGGGGGGAGTGAGAGAGGAAAAATAGGCCTCCCGCCAGCAGGGAGCCTCAAACAGGGCTCGATTTTGGGACTCCAGGATCATGACCTGAGCCAAAGGCAGATGCTTAACAATTGAGACACCTAGGTGCTCCTACCCTCACTCTTATACTTAAGAACACTGAAATAACTTCTAAATATACACAAGAAAATTGAGTAGAATAACATTAAAGACAGAGTTGCAAATTAAAATTGAATATATATTAGGAAAAAAATTTTACATCTCAATTAAAGCTCTAATAGCTTGTGTTATTTGCCCAATTTAGTTTCATGTTCTTAAATAACATCAGTAAATAAAGAACATGTTCAAATGTAAGATTTATTTTATTGGTAATTTAAAAACTATACTGGATCCTCAAGAGAGACACATATTTTCTTCAGACTGAGGGTTGTACCAAGGTAGGAGACTATGTAGCAAAGAACATACAGCATTTCTCTCTTCTCTGTGTTTAAAATTTATAAGCGTCTTCTTAATAAACATGGCAGATGTAGAATGAAAAATTGAAAATGCAAAAGAACAAACACACAAATCAATAAATAAGAAGATTTTAGATATTAATAAGTTGTTTGAAGTACGTAAAATTGAGTAATGGAATAGAGAATATCTATGGAGGCAAGCAATTGGAGCCACCTCTCATTTTGACAAGAAAATTTGTATAGATGTTTGGGAACTCAAAAAATTCCTTAGAAGCTTGGTGAAGTGGGCTCAGAAAATAGAGCATAAATAAAGGAGGGGACACTACACAGCTAGAACCCCCAGCCAGAGTGAAAACACTGACCTCATGTCCTGATGACCTGGCTCCTGGAAATGTTGCCAGAGTGTTCTCTCTGGCCCAGCTGATACTGCTGATTCCAAAAACCTGATGTTCTTACTGCTTTGGCTGAACCTCCCAAAATGCATCTTCCATTGTTATGAGAGGCACTAGATCTTTTGATTCCAAGTGAATAAAATCTAGTTAGCTGAAATTAGACCAATGCAGACTGCAAGGGGAACTGAGGAAATAAATACCTAGGTTTTTTGGCTATTACATTAGGAAACAGGTGCTGCTTTCAGCCAGGGCAGAGAAACTTCAGGAATCACTAAGTTAATTTCAGAATGTGGCCAGATTGAAAGAGAAAGGTGGGTGGAGGAAAGGAGGGGAGGGAGGAAGGAAGTAAGGAAAAATATGTGCCTAGATGTATAGGAACACATGACTGAGTCGAGCTGAGACCTTACTGATAAATAGGAAACATCTACTAAATACTCCAGGTAATTTTTTTGCGGGAATATTGAACAGCAAATACAAACAACTTGAGATGGGGATCAGATCATTGTGTTTAAATAACAGGAAAAAAAAATAGCATGGCCATTGTGGTTGGAGCGCAGAGGATTGGCTCTCCTTTGATGAATTATGGGGTTGGTGAGATAGAGATTATCCTTCCACTATTCAGAGTATGTATGCCACATTAACAACTTCGGGTTTAAGAGAAGATATTGAAATAGGGTGTTGTATTGCTACCTTTTTATGTTTTAGTTTGTCTTTTAATTATTTTTTTTAGGGGAATGCTTTAAAATGATTTAGTTTCCAGAGTGCCTGGGTGTCTCCGTTGTGTCCGACACTTGGTTTTGGCTCAGGTCATCATCTGAGGGCTGTGAGATGGAGCCCTGCAGTGAGGGCTGCATGCTTAGGGAAGAGTTGGCTTGAGACTATTTCTCTCCCTCTCCCTCTGCCCCTCACTGCGCTAACACACTCTCTCTATCTAAGATAAATAAATCCTTAAAAAAATTATTTGGTTTTAAAACATCATTTTCTTTAAAGATTGTATTTATTTATTTGACAGAGAGAAACACAGCGAGAGAGGGAACACAAGCAGGGGGGAGTGAGAGAGGGAGAAGCAGGCTTCCCGCCGAGCAGGCAGCCGGATGCAGGACTCGATCCCGCGTCTCCGGGATCATTACCGGAGCCAAAGGCAGTCGCTTAACCAGCTGAGCCACCCAGGTGCCCCTAAACATCATTTTTATAAAATGTGGAAATTGACTACTGGGCCACAGGAATAGAAAGAGGTAGGTTAATTAGGAGTCTTCTAAATTAGAGAAAAGGACATGGTGGCTTGGAATGGAGTAATAGCATAAGAACTGTTGACATAGTAAGATGTGGACTCACAAACCAAAAGATTGATGAGTGAAAGTGGTTAGAGAGTGAGTGGATATAATGCCTTTGAAGTTTATGTTCTCATTAAATGCATACATAATGTGTATCCTAAATTGAGGTTAGAATTGGAATTAAAGCATGTTTGGAGGTGTGGGGAAACATACGTTCTCTTTTGAGGACACTGAACATATTTATATAGACATCCAAGTGATTATGTGGCATTAGCAGCTGGAGATAGAAATTTAGAGCTTAAAGATCGAATCAGGATAAAGCTATACATCTCAATAGTAGATATAAATAGCTTCCTTTATAGCTATTAGCTTCAGAAAGAGCATGAGTAGAGAAGAGTTTCAGTCTCTCCAATATTTAGAGGTCAGGTAAAAGCATAACCAGCATATGAGTCTCAGCCTGTGGAGAGTAATGCTCTCAGCTAGAACTACTGAGGGGCACTCACCTGGTTTGCAGAAATCTTCCCTCAGACATCTCTCCTTTCAAAATCAGTGCTCCTCCTGGACAGACCCGTAAGATTCTTAGGATGTCAAGATGCTCTTCATAAAGAACCATCAGGAAACTTGGAAAAGATTTATTATTTATTACTTACTCATCACACAGCTGCGGCCACATAGGTTATGAGAGAGAAAAAGAGAGAGCACATGGGCCAGGAGTTCTTGTTTTATTTGTGTCAAGAGCAGAGGCTTAGAGTTTTGAGGCTCACTCTTTATTGTTGACTGTAAAACATAACAGCAGGAACTTAAAGCACAGGGGATAAAAAAGACAAGTGTCCCACATGGTCAGTTACCAACAACAGCCCAGATCCCTAAAACAGAGGAGCCTCAGCAATCAGAAGCTCACTGTCAAGGCTTAAGCTACAGTGACTTCTCAGAAACTGAATGAAGTTTGTGACAAACAAGGAAGAAGCCAAGAAGAGAACTGGTTTTCAGAAAGAAATAATTGACAACAACAGCAAAGGTTTTTAGAGGCTGTAAGATCAGAGCAGTGTCTATCCAGTGGATTTTGAAAATACAATATATTTGTAATAATGTTAAGGGAAGATGTGTGAATTATAATGTTCTATTCATATGAGTTGAACAGGGAAAATGTAGGTTTAACAGGAAATTCTTTAGTCTAGAAATATAGGATACTAGTTAATCGAAAAATACCTGGTATTTTTAATTATACTTACTGATGTTTCTATAGCATAATCAGAGGCACAATGCTTTTTTCATTGAGACAGTCTTGGGGGGCAGCTGGTACTGGGGCAGAACAAATGTATATGCAAACTTATTTTCACATGTGGAAAAATAAATACAGAGGGGAATGTGGTTTAATATGGTTTTCATACCCAGTAAGTGACTGAGCCAGATTTCTAGCCCTAATGCTATTTTTCTAGGTGAAATGTTCTTTCTACAACATAAAGCTTATTGTTCTTAACACACATATCATTTTACATTTCTTTTTTTTTATTTTGTTTTAAGATTTTATTTTTTTGACAGAGAGAAACACAGCCAGAGAGGGAACACAAGCAGGGGGAGCGAGAGAGGGAGAAGCAGGCTTCCCGCCGAGCTGGGAGCCCAATGTGGGGCTCGATCCTGGGTCTCCGGGATCATGACCTGAGCCGAAGGCAGTCGCTTAACCAACTGAGCCACCCAGGCACCCCTCATTTTACATTTCTATTTCAATTTAATATGCTGTTTTCAAGAGGCCAATAAAGTGGCCTGATTAGGAGCTTGCATATTGACCCTAATCTACCATGTATGATTTCCAGATTAGCTAGTTAAAGTAGCTGTTTAAATTTGCAAATTTACTTGATCTCTATAAGGGTAAATTCCCTCACCTGTAAAAGTGGATTAACAATATTTACCATATGGTACCACTTTAAGGTTGAAATGAGATACCAGTGTCACCTTTATACTGTGTTAGAACATTAGCTATTTAATAAATTATGTCCCTTCAAAATAATTCATAACATCTTCTTTTTTAATATTTAACAAAGTAATAGAATTTTAGAAGATCACTTTCAAACTTTAGCACTGATTTTAAGAATATTGTTGGAATCACAAATTCTTCAGAAATATATGTTTTTAAAGAAACAAACTCCAATGTTATTGAAACATTTTTGTAAACTGTTACTGAATAAATTTGGAAAAATTATAATTTTTAAGATGTTTCCTTACTTATGAACTCATTTGTTTTGTGCCATAATTAAGCAATAAAGTCTGCAGTGTAACTATTTAAGTTCAAAGGTTATACTCTGTATGATAATTAAATCGCATTGGCTCAACATTCTGAACATGAATTATAGCAACTAATGAGATTATTTCTCTGCTGTGTGTATTAAGTGATTATATAATAGATACCATTTATAACTAATTATTTAGAGAATTCTTATAATTTTCTTTCCAATCAGGATATTTTAGATAATTAAAACCTTCCCTGCATTCTAGAATAAAAATAACTGAAGACAGATGGGGATTAAGAGACTGCTTTTCTTTAAAATGCAACAGCTATCTCAGTGGGAATATACTATGTTACCAATACTTGGGTTGTTATAAAATTTTTGCATACCTATCTCCCAAACATCATAGTAAATATTGAGTCCAAAAAAAAATGTTTTTGAAAAGCTAACAGGAAAACATGCTCCAGGATCATCCAAACACGTAAATATGGCCAGTTGTGTGGGACACTCAGATTATGACTTCTCAGTTTCTTAAGGGTACGATATATACTCCAAGAAAGAAGTCCAGAAGCGTGATGCTATAAATTATCTCTTGGGATTATGTATTTCATATCTGTATGGAGCACAATCAAACTGGTGTGACAATATAAAGTAAAGCCCATCACAATCTCTTGCATGCACACATGTGAAGAATTTTCTCATAAAATCCAGTCTGACAGCCAAACCCCTCTGTGTCATCCATGTGACCCAACATCACATTGTTGCCACCACCTGTCACATGAGAATACTTAATCATAAGAATGCTATTTATTGTTTTACAATGCTGTTTCCATTTACCCTGCTTATGTAGTGGAATTAGTTTTTTCAAAGGAGATGCAATCATAACCTTGCATGTGTTTCAAAACTTTCATGAGACATATATCACCATCTTCCCCAAATTATTAACATTCTCCACTATATTAATTCTATCTGTGCTTTAGTTGATTCAATGACAAAAAAAAAAAAAGAATGAAAATATTTGCAAGTGGCATAATGAAGGCTAAGAAAATCCCAGGAAAAACATGGTTTTCAGCATCAAATATACTTGTTCTGTTTTAAGTTGTTTAGACTTTTCAAATACCAAGTTTTATATCTATGAAATATAATTGTGATTTTTTAAAATAAAAGCTATTATATGAAGTCCATGAGTTCAGAACAATTCCACTATATGATAAATGGCAATTCTCAGGTTTCTACCTTCTTTTCCTTCACCCTCACTGCCATGTTTTCGATATGCAGAATGTGAGAGGAAGACCATTAGAAAATCAGAAGACATTAGGAAACTTTTTTTAATATTTACGCTTTATTTTTATATGTACTTTTTACTTTATTTTTACTATGTTAATCACCATATAGTACATCATTAGTTCTGATGTAGTGTTTCATGATTCATTGTTTGCATATAACACCTAATGCTCCCTGCAATCTATGCCCTCTTTAAACCCATCACCGAGCTAACCCATCCCTCAAACCCACTCACCTCTAAAACCCTCAGTTTGTTTCTCAGAGTCCACAGTCTCTCATGGTTCATCTCTCCTTTTGATTTCCCCTCCTTCATTTTCCCCTTCCTTCTCCTAATGTCCTCCATGCTATTCCTTATGTTACACAAATGAGTGAAACTGTATGATAGTTGATTTTCTCTGCTTGACTTATTTCACTTAGTATAATGTCCTCCAGTCCCATCCATGGTGATGCAAGGGTTGGGCATTCGTCCTTTCTGATGGCTGAGTAATATGTCATTCTATATATGGGCCATATCTCTTTATCCATTCATCTGTTGAAGGGCATCTTGGCCCTTTCCACAGTTTGGCTATTGTGAACATTATTGCTATGAACATTGTGGTGCTTATAGCCTTTCTTTTCATTACATCTGTATCTCTGGGGTAAATACCCAGTAGTTCAATTGCTGGGTGATAGGGTAACTCTATTTTTAATTTTTGAGGAAACTTTGTACTGTTTTCCAAAGTGGCTGTACCAACTTGCATGCCCACCAACAGTGTAAGAGGGTTCCCTTTCTCCACAACCTCTCCAACATTTATTGTTTCTCACCTTGTCAATTTTTGCCATTCTAACTGGTGCAAGGTGGTATCTCAGTGTAGTTTTCATTCGAATTTCCCCGATGCCTAATGATGATGAACATTCTTTCATGTGTCCGTTAGCCATTTGTATATGTCTTCTTTTGAGAAGTGTCTGTTCATGTCTTTTGCCCATTTTTCAACTGGATTATTTGTTTTTTAGGTGTTGGTTTGAGAAGTTCTTTAAAGATGTTGGATATCAGCCCTTTGTCTCTAGTGTCATTTGCAAATATCTTCCCATTCCGTGGGTTGCCTCTTTGTTTCGTTGACTGTTTCCTTTGCTGTGCAGAAGCTTTTTATCTTGAAGTCCCAAAAGCTCATTTTTGCTTTTGTTTCCCTTGCCTTTGGAAAATATCTTGAAAGAAGTTGCTGTGGCCACTGTCGAAGAGCTTATTGCCCATGTTCTCCTCTAAGATTTTGATGGATTCCTGACTCACATTGAGGACTTTTATCCATTTTGGGTTTATCTTTTGTATAGTGTAAGAGAATGGTCAAGTTTCATTCTTCTGTATATATAGTTGTCCAATTTTCCCAGCAACATTTATTGAAGAGACTGTCTTTTCTCCATTGACTATAATTTCCTGCTTTGTTGAAGATTAGCTGACCATAGAGTTGAGGGTCCATATCTGGGCTCTCTGCTCTCTTCCACCGGCCTATGTGTTTGTTTTTGTGTCAGTACCATGCTGCCTTGGTGACCACAGCTTTTTAATAAAGCTTGAAGTCTGGCAATGTGATGCCCCCAGCTTTGTTTTTCTTTTTCAACATGCCCTTGGCTATTCAGAGTTTTTTCTCATTCCATAAAAATTTTAGGATTGTTTGTTCCAAACAATAAGAAAGCAACTGATTTCTGTACATTGCTTTTGTATTCTGCCACATTATTGAATTGCTGTATGAGTTGTAGTAATTTGGGGGTGGATTTTTTTGGGGTTTTCAACATAGAGCCTCATGTCATCTGTGAAGAGAGAGAGTTTGACTTCTTTGCCAATTTGAATACATTTTATTTCTTTTTGTTGTCTGATTGCTGTTGCTAGGAACTTCTAGGACTATGTTGAGCAATAGTAGTGAGAATGCACATCCTTGTCATCTTCCTGATTTTAAGGGAAAGGCTCTCAACCTTTCCCCATTGAGAATGATATTCACTGCAGTGTTTTTCATAGATGGATTTTATGAAATTGCAGAATGTTCTCTCTATACTTATACCCTGAAGAGTTTTAATCAGGAAAAGATGCTATATTTTGTCAAATGCTTTTTCTGCACCAATTGACAGGATCTTGTGGTTCTTTTCTCTTATTTATGTGTTCTATCACATTGATTGATTTGTGATTGCTGAACCACACTCATATTCCAGGGATAAATCCCACAGTGGTCCTGGTGGATAATCCTTTCAATGTACTGTTGTACAGGATGACTTACATTCCACTTGGTGGCATGGGACAGACCCCTGGGGCAGCCTTTGTCTTGTGGGTCTTGATACATGAATTAACTTTATCATGTGTTCTTGTTAAAATTAAGGGTGAGTGGATGATTTGGGAGCAGGATTTGAGGTACCATTACAATCATCCTGAATTTATCATGCTAATTCTTAATTTTAATATCTTAGGAGAGAAAACTTGGAAAAGATTTATCAAAGTGTTAACATGTTACATCTTTCAATATCTTTTTATATGGAAGTATAATCTCAGTGACTTTGTTGTAACTACTTAGACATGATTTAGCTTCACTAAATTACATCATTAAGAATTGCAATGCCTGCAATGTGAAAGCCTAGGCTTTGCTGTAATGCTCAAAAAACATATAGACAAAATATAATAAAAATATCTGTTGAAATGCATGCCTGGAGTTTACAAAAGATGAAGAAATTCCCATATTTCAGAAGAAAATAAAGAGCTGAAAACTATAACTCTGACTCATGAGGTAATGATTCTTCAGCTACCCTGGGGAATTACTGGATTCAAGGTAGGGGCTTGGATTTTACTGCCCACATGGGTCTGGGGCAAAGATTTTGAGACTCAATCTAGAATTGTAAACAGTACTAAAATATAATTCTAGGCTAAGAGGAAAAATACAGTCTTGTGGCTCTTAATAACCATCACTAGCATTTAAAGGAAGTATTTAAGGATATTTTTTATGGAAAAAATATGCAGGAGCGGAATGCAATTAGGAATAGTGAGAAAAAAGGAGGAGAGCAAATATGTTGATCAAAACCAATAATGATAATGATTACTTGGAGGCTGTAATGTAATGATAACTTGGATGTTAAAAACAGATGTAAATAAGTAGCAGTAAAACAGGATTAGAAGCAGTAACTTGAGAGCTTTTAAGAGCTGTGCATTATTCAAGAGATATTCTAATGGAACTTAAATCTCCCAGCTCTATCTTGCATCATCTCTATTGATATATCCCAAACCCAGCTGTTCCTTCCTTTAAATTCTTTTAAAATATCTTACTTCTATTCCAGTGACCTTTACAAATAATATTTATACTGCCTAAAATATATTATCCCATTCTCTTACTAAATACTTTCTCTTCATCTTTCAAATCCATTATTTTTCAAAGAAACTTTCACTGATTGCATCAGCCAGATTTGATGCAGTATTGGATTGTTAAGAACTAACTCAGGGGTGCCTGGGTAGCTCAGTGCGTTAAAGCCTCTGCCTTCAGCTCAGGTCATGATCTCAGGATCCTGGGATTAAGGCCCGCATGGAGCCCTCTGCTTGGTAGGGAGCCTGCTTCCTCCTCTTTCTCCCTGCCTGCCTTCGTCTTCTTCTTTTTTTTTTTCTTAATTTATTTTTATTGTTATTTAATTTTTTTTTTCAGTGTTCCAAGATTCATTGCCCATTCCCCACACCCAGTGCTCCATGCAATAAGTGCCTCAGTATCCACCACCAGGCCTGCCTTCTGCTTGTGATCTCTCTCTGTGTGTCAAATACATAAATAAAATTAAAAAAAAAAAAAAAAAAAAAAAAAAAAAAAAAAAAAAAAAAAAAAAAAAAAAGAACTAACTTGGGCTCTGGCCCCAAACGTGTTTGTTTCCAGTTAAGCCACTTACTAGCTTTGCAGCCTTGGGTAAATACATTAACATTTCTGTACCTTAGTTTTCTTCATATATGGTTGTTCTGAAGATAAAAAAGCTAATGCATCTAAAATGCTTTGAATAGTCTTGGAAACACTACCAAATATGTTTATGCTGAGATCACAATTATCTCTTCCTCTTATAACACCTAGAGGAGTTGTAAATGTAATTCTTTTGGTGGATAATTTTATTTCTCTACCTTGCTCACCCACCTTCAACCTCCATTAAGGTAGAGACTATGGATGTTCTGGGTCATCATTTCATCATTGCACATAACACGAATGAGATCCAGTTAAAGGACTAAGCTGGTTCATGAATAAATTAATTTGTCTTTTTCTTAATATTTTCTGTCATCATTTAGACACTTAGAAACTGATGCTGTGACTAGGAATAAAAACTATAGTTTATTGTAAAGTAATAAAATACAAACTTGGGCTACCTCTGCATATACAACCAATGTGGATGAGGGAACCCTGCACTTAGCAATGCCATGTAGCGAGTTCTGAGCCCTCACACTTATCTAGTTGGACACAATGGATGGGATGTTAATGCTTTAGATTCTAGGGTCTTCCTGGAAAGGCCTGATGACAAAACCTAGACATGGAAGAAAATTAAAGACCATGAGAGTGAGATTTTTTTTTTTTTAATTCAATATTCCCCTCACTTTCCAAAAGACTTACATAATGAGGTCCTCCAAGGCCACCTTAAAGTGTGTCTACCACAAGGACAATGGATGAGAAGGAACTAGCAGATACAATCTTCCCCTTTCCTATCAGTGTGTTCCAACACAAAGAAAGCTCTTTTGTGCCTATCCAAAGCCTCTTGAAAGACACTTGTTCAGAAGCTAGGGGCATTTATATATTGCACTTTCTTATTTTTCATCTTTCTCTTCCTTGTCTCCAGTCATCTTCCTTCTTAATTCCCTCTTTTTTTTTTAATATTATGTCTTCTGACCATATTAAAACTTTGTAAAAATAAAAAGACATGCCAAAGACAGTTGGTTGCCCAGTAACAGAGTGTTCTGAATGCCAGAGAAGCTCAATGACAGCATTAAAGAAGATGCTCATCTCCTGCAGCTGTGGGGCTGACTTTGCCAAAAATCATGTTTAGAAACTGATAATGAGGGTGACAGAACTGCAAATGAGACAAAATTTTCAGTCAAAATATCTTCCTATGTGTAAGTCAGAGCCTTCATAGGGGACCCATAGGTCGCTGAAACACAGCATGGCAATGATCAAAAACATTTGAATCCCCAAATTCACCTGAATGTTATGAGCTGGCAGAAGTGGTCCCTGCTGCCTTTGTAGAGGAAAACAGACACCTTATGCCAGGAAAAAATATAAAGCCAAGCTATTTCAAGGTGTTTACTTTCCTCCTTTCCTCCACCAACACTACTTTCTATCTGTTCATAGCCAGCAGTTTTAACTGAAGCCCACGCAGAGAAGTGTATTCCCTGTTCCAGAAACACATACCTTACACACTAAAGGAAGTGTAAGAACTGGCTAATATTTAGCTGAAAGAACTGAGAATGTATTTTTATGGTGTTGGATTGGGGGTGGGGTGGGGATATAAAGCTATAAGGGAAGAATTTGTTGACATGAGTTTTTTTTTTTTTTTTTTTAAAGGTTTTATTTATTTATTTGACAGAGAGAAATCACAAGTAGGCAGAGAGGCAGGCAGAGAGAGAGAGGAGGACACAGGCTCCCCATCGAGTGGAGAGCCCAATGCGGGCCTCGATCCCAGGACCCTGAGATCATGACCTGAACTGAAGGCAGAGGCTTTAACCCACTGAGCCACCCAGGCACCTGACATGAGTTTTTGACCATGATTCAAAATTCAATGTTGTAGCAAAAATACCGTGAATGGCTCTAATTGTGGAAAAAACAAACAAATAGCAAATAAAAATTGCATCCCAACATTCATAAAAATATTTAACAAATTAATGATCACATCCTACAAGCCAGACATTGCTTAAGACATAAGATAATGTTATCAAATTGATAAAATTTGCCTTCAGGGCTCTTACATTGTATAAAGAGAGAGTAGAAAATAGAAAATATGCACAATGAATAAATGCATTGTATTTTTATAAGGCTATTAGTAATATAACACTAAGACAGAGTCAGTTCCTCTGGGACTGCTAAGAGGAAGGCTTGTAATTTCAAATGAGGTGTGAAGACAGTAATCTGAAATGAACATTTGAGGAAAATCCTGAATGCAATGAAGGATTTAAACAATGAATATCTGAAAAAAAAAATTGTCCACGAAGAAGTAAAAGTAAAAATGAGTAAAAACTTATGAAGTTTGGAGCACATCCTCCTTGGTAAAGGAACAGCAGGAAGGCCAGAGTGCCTGGGGCAAAGTTAGCAAAAGAGAGAAAAAAAGAAATATAAGGTCAGACTGTTAATCGAGCCAGGCCAGGTGGGGCCAGATCTTTGTCATAATTTTGCTTTGACTCAGCATAAAATGGACAGCTCTATGGAGAGTTCTAAGAAGGGAAGTGACTTATCTTATACTTTGAAAGGAATCAATTCAGCTACTATGTAATAATGGATAATATGCCTATGGGGGAAAAGTGGGCAGGGAGTGTTAAAGTGAGACGAGTTAGAATTTTATCATAGAAAATCAGGTGAGACATGATGATAGCTTGAATCTACAGGTAAAAGAAGATGGCTAGAATGGTAAAAAGCAGACAAATTTTTATCCACTTATATTTTCCTAATAGAAAAAATATATAAAAGTAATGGAACAATAGCTTCAAAATATTTGAATAGCTATCATTCTAGAATTGTACACTACATGAATTTATCTATCAAAAATTAGGTAAAATTAAGTGCATTTTCATACAAACAAGTGCTGAGAAATTTATTTAAGAGTAGACATTCACTAAAGAAAATTCTAAAGAATGAACTTCAGGTAGAAAAAAAGTTTCCTATAATAAAGTTCTCAATTTCAAGAATTAATGTTGAAAAATATAAATGATTGTGTTATGAAACAATAACATTATCTCTGATACTTGGCTTTCTAAATTATTGTAGAATTAAGGTGAAAAAATGTCAGGAAGAATATTTGAATTAACAAACCCTAGGTTTCTTATATAATTTGGAAAACAGTTACTAACATTTTAACATAATATACTTTATAAGTTAGTCACTGTAAGGTAAAAAATAAATACAATATCCAAAATAGCATAAAATAGAATTAGAGTAGTATGTAAGTAGCATCAAAATATGACAAGACACAATAGCACACACATACATATACACGAACACACATACATCCTAAGCAACAAAAGAAATCTCAAAAATCAAATGACTGGGGCGTCTGGGTGGTTCAGTGGGTTAAAGCCTCTGCCTTCAGCTCAGGTCATGATTTCAGGGTCCTGGGTGATCGAGGCCCACTTTGGGCTCTTTGCTCAGCCGGGAGCCTGCTTCCTCCTCTCTCTCTGCCTGCTTCTCTGCCTACTTGTGATCTCTCTCTCTGTCAAATAAATAAATAAAATCTTTTATTAAAAAAAAAAGAGTCTGTTTAGGGGCGCCTGGGTGGCTTAGTTGGTTAAGCGACTGCCTTCGGCTCAGGTCATGATCCCGGAGACCCGGGATCAAGCCCCACATCGGGCTTCCTGCTCCGCTGGAAGCCTGCTTCTCCCTCTCTCACTCCCCCTGCTTGTGTTCCCTCTTTCACTGTATTTCTCTCTGTCAAATAAATAAATAAAATCTTAATAAAAAAAAAAAAAGAGTCTGTTTAAAAAAATCAAATGAATGGAAAATAAAACAGAAAATAATTAAAATACATTGCAAGAATGGATCCTAATATTTTTGAAATCAATTGTGTAAAATGAATAAATAATCCAGGTAATAAATTATTATTTAACTCAATTAAAACAATTAAAAAATAAATAGTTATATGCTTTTTTTTTCCACAGTGTAAGTTTAGGTTCTAAAACTTACCATAAGAACACTTAAAATTTGAAATTTTAAAAATGCAAAAATAAAAAATATTAAAGATGTTGATGGTACATTTATGTTCATGTAGAACAAATCATACTTTAAGAAGTACTCTTAAGAATTAAAGTGTGACTAATGATAAATATGAATGCACCTAATAATAGCATCACAAATACTTAACACTGCAGAAATGCCAGAAAAAAAGGATAAATCTGAGTCAGGGATATTGACGAACTGTTAAAAATTAGTAGAGATATAGAAGATCTTAACTAAACAAAATATTGATATAATGAATATTGATGGAACATGGCACCAAACAAGTGTAGAAAGTATATTATTTCCTTTTCTGTTCTTTTTTTTCTAAGATTTTACTTATTTGACAGAGAGAAACACAGGTAGAGAGGGAACACAAGCAGGAGGAGTGGGAGAGGAAGAAGCAGGCTTCCCACTGAGCTGGGACTCCGATGCGGGGTTCCATCCAGGGACTCTGGGATCATGACCTAAGCCGAAGGCAGACACTGAATGACTCAGCCACCCAGGTGCCCTCCTCCCTTTTTTAAAAATAGTCTCAGGGCACTTGGGTGGCTCAGTTGGTTAAGCGACTGCCTTTGGCTCAGATCATGACCCTGGAGTCCTGGGATAGAGCCCTGCATTGGGCTCCCTGCCCGGCGGGAAGCCTGCTTCTCCCTCTCTCACTCCCACTGCTTGTGTTCCCTCTCTAGCTGTGTTTCTCTCTGTCAAATAGATAAATAAAATCTTTAAAATAAAAATAAAAAAAAAATTGTCTCCACACTCATCGTGGAGCCCAGCGCACGGCTTGAACTCAGGACCCTGAAATCAAGACCAAAAACTGAGATCAGGTGTCAGTTTGTCAACTGTCTGAGTCACCCAAGCACCTTGAAAGTATATTATTTTCCAGTATACGTAGCATATTCACAAAAATCCATCACAACTTTGATTCACAAAAAGCAGGCCTCATTATATTCTCAAGTATAAGTATCTTAAGATGCACATTCTTAATCAAATGCAATTAAGTTGGTCATCAGTATAAAAAGAGCATTAGGAAACAACCATATCATGAAGTTGGAAAAAAATAAAGCCACTCTTGTACATGACCCCTAGAAGAGATAATAATATGATTTAATGGTAATGAAATAGTGCACATGGAAACTTCTCTATTGAAGCTGAAGTGGTACTTTATACAGAATAAAGCATATTCAATTAAATTGGAAAAATTAATAGAAATAAATTTGACACTCAGATAAAAAAGGTAAAATAATGCTAAATGAAATAGAAGTAAGAAAATGTTAACCGTAAGAGCAAAACACAGTAAATACAATTTGAAATACAATATATAGAACGGTAAGCAAAGTTTGGTTCCTTGAAAAGACAAATAACATTTACAAGCAAGCAAATAGTTAAATGCAAAGAAAAGAGAACAATGAACAACATTATAATATTAGCAATGGAAAAGAAAACAAAATGGCATGATTGTTGCAGAAATAATTTGATGGTGTTGCAAACCGCATTATGGAATGGATGAAATGAACAACAAAAAGTAATAAACCTGATACAGGATAAAATGGAAAATTTAATCTATAACAAATAAAATAGTGGTTTTTGTCCCCTAAAAAGAAAACACAAACCATAGGGTTTTCTTAGGGAATTCTAATAATCATTCAAGGAATACATACTTTAAAGACTATTTAAATATTTGCAGAGAATGAAAAAAAGCTCGTTATTTTATAATTCCAATATAAACTTAATACTAATAGCAAATAAATATATAAAATTTCTAAACAAAAGAGCATTAACAAATGAATCGAATAGTGTCCAAAATTTGTTACGTGTCTATTGTAGAAATGCAATATTAGTTCAATGTCAGAAAATATATGACTATAGGGAGGGGCAAGATGGCGGAAGGCCAGGTGACCCCATTTTGGGGAGTTCCCTGAAGTGAGCTCAATTCCTGCAAAAAACGCTACAAGAACACTGTGAGCACCCACGAAATCAGCCTGAAATGTAACATTTCACACTTCTGGAACACTATGGGGGAAAAAGAGCATAGACAAAGAGGTAGAGTGGAGTGAGAGCCATAGAGGGATATCCAAAGATGAAGGAACGCAGGGGAGGAAACCCGCAGAGGCAAACCATTGGAAAGCAATACCCCAGCACGAAAGTGGTCTGTGTTTGGGGAACAACAGCAGATTGTGGTCTGATTAAAAGCAGGCAAAAACGGAGGGCCTGAGGGGCAGCTGGGGAAATGGGGATAGATCTGTGGAGAGAAAGCAGGCCCCAGTGCCAGGCCAGGCGAGGGAACGTGCAGAGCAGGAGTATATTTAAAACCGCCACTCCCCCCACCCCCTGCTGCTTTTTTTTTCCTCTGTCGCTTGGGACAGGTGCAGACCCCCCAGGGGAGGCGATTTTTCAGACTTGAGCATGACCTGTGGGGCTGCAGTAAAATGCCCAAATTCCGAGACCCCCCAAAGACGACCACCAGAGTCCAGTCAAAGCCAAACAGCAAGGGCCATTTATTGCGAGTTGGAACCCAGACCTCCACGCACTCGTTACCAGTGAGGCTATGAGGCCCCGAGCATACTTTTAGCGCAGCTTTTATAGGCAAGTACAAACAAGTTGCAGAGAAGTTGGAGAATTTCCACAGTTACAAGCACATGATTGGTTAACATTCTCCCTAGTTTACTGGTTGCCTTACGACTGGCCTTGGCCCCCCAGCAAACCACAGGGTGCCAGATGGTTGGGTAGGGGGCTCCAGGAGTGGTCACGTAGCCACATTCCTGGAGCTAGATAGCCGGGCTCTGGGAGTACTCTCCTAGCCACATTCCCGGAGCCAGATGGCGGTTATCTCTCATTCTTAGATCTGAAGGCACCGGGAGAGGCCATGTGGTTACAGGGTGGCTATGGGGGGGGGGGGCTGCTAGTGTTTTTCCACTTTCTTAGGGTCTAGCAAGCGAGTGTACAGAAGCCAGGTGGCTGTTAGAGGTATAAGGCATAATGGTCCTAATTCTATTTCTCACGCTTCTCAGCGGGACCTCAGTCCCTCCTGCATGGGGGTCACCATGGACACCCTGGGCAGAGACAAGGTCACACGACCAAAAATCAGTTGCGGTTTCCCTTGGCACTGGGAGGGAAACAACATATGGGGGCTTCTGGTGCCAATTAGATTAGTGACTGCGGGTGAGCCCGGTTGTGACAAGCGGCCAAGGGGGAAGATACAGGGAGAAGCTGTGAACCCCCCACCATCCAGAGGGTTGCTAATTAGGGGCTCTCTCTGAGAAGGAGGTTTGGGTGCAGATATCTTGCTCTGACCTGACTTCCTGAAAAACTGCAAAAAGCTGCAGAAGAGCAAACCCTCCAGAGAACTAAAGCCTGAAAACCTGATTGCATTGGAGGCCAGGCCCTAGGAAGGGGGCGGAAACTCACTAAGAAGAGACTGAAAAAAAGCGCAGCAGGCCCCGCCCCCAGAAGGTAAGCCAGAAGCACAAGAAGACAACACGCAAACTGTAAAACCCCAACATCAGGGGAAAGGCAACATATTAAGCTCCTGGTACTACCCCAAAAGCTGTACGTGTTATAGATACAGCTTTTCACTTTGTTTTCTTTTTTAACTTTTTTTCTATTTTTACTTTTAAAGTTTCCACTTTAAATTTAAAAATTCATTCTCACGATTTTGTTCTTTTTATTTTTAACCCACTTATTTTTACAACATGGTACATAATACAACACTCCATAATAACTTTTTACCTGGAAATATTTTCAAATACATACCTGTGTTTTCTGTTGTTGTTGTTGTTGCTTCTCTTGTTTATTTGTTTGTTTTCTCTGTTTTTTTCCTTTCTTCTCTCTTCTTTCCTTTATTCTTTTTTCTTTTAAATATACATATACTTATAAGCTTCAAGGTAACCCTGCATCCCTATTCAATATTACCCCTATATACAAACCAGTTCTAATATCCCTATATCTTTAGAAAGTAGACTCCTCTAACAATAATAACAAGACAAACCCAGGAGGATCTGAAATACTTTCTTTGCCCACAAGGAGGGTTTGCACTCACATTCACACCCTAGTCTGTCAGTGTTTCTGTGTAATTGTTTTGGCCTTTGTAATACATAAATACTGGTCTTGGGGGTCATTCATGTTGGTCTTAGCTTTTTGATCTCTTCAACTTTCTTTTACTCTTGATGGTCATTTTCTTTACCCTGTTATAGTTTTGTACCATATAAATCCTACCATTGGGGCCCACTCTGACCCAGTTTTTTTTTTTTTTTCTTGCTTGCTTGCTTTCTCTTTTTCTCTCTCTTTTTTCTTTCTTCTTCCTTTTTAGTGGTGACTTCTGATTGCTCAGAAACCTCCCAGCGAACAATTCACCTGGTTGGTGGTTGATATATTCAGCTATACATCCCCTCAACCACTCCTTGCCAAAATAAATTGGAGGAGAAACATCCAACAGAAGAAAAACCCAGAGACTGCAACCCCACCACAGAATTACTAGAAATGAACGTAAACAATATGACAGAAATGGAATTCAGGATAGCAATTGCCCAAGCAATGGCTAACCTGGAAAATAACATTGGTCTCAAGATGGAAGCCCTATTGACAGAAGTAAAAGCTGAGGTTAGAAAGGCTATTAATGAGATGCAAGCTTATTTAAATATGTTAACAGCTAGAGTAAGTGAAGCTGAAGATCGTATTAGTGATTAAGAAGACAGATGGATTAAGAAGGAGGAGCAAGAGAAGTCTTGGACCAAACAGCTAAAATCCCATGAAAATAGAATTAGGGATAAATGAAGCGATGACACACTCCAATATCAGAATTATTGGAATCCCCGAAGGATTTGTAGAGAGAGAAACCTAGAAGATATAGTTGAACAAATCATGGATTAAATTTCCCTAATATAGAGAATGAAACAAATGTTCATGTCCTAGAGGCAGAGAGGACACCCCCCAAGATCAGTGAGGCCAGAAAAACCTCCAGGCACATAATTATGAAATTCATAAATCATAAAACCAAAGAATATGTCTTAAGCGCAGCTAGGGGGAAGCGATTCCTTACATATAGAGGGAGGAACATCAGAATAACATCAGACCTATCGACAGAAACCTGGAAAGCCAAAAAGGGCTGATAAGACATATTCAGGAAATTACACAAAAAAAATATGCAACCAAAAATAATGTACCCAGCAAGGTTGACTTTCAGAATGGAAGGAGAAATAAAGAGCTTCCAGGACCACCAATGTCTAAAAGATTATGCAATCACCAAGCCAGCACTACAAGAATTATTAAGAAGGGTTCTATAAAAGAGAAATGAACCCAAGAGTGACACAGAGCAGAAATTTTACAGAGGTAATAGATAGAAATATGAACTTCACAGGCAACATGATGTCAATAAAAACATATCTATCAATAATCACTCTCAGTGTGAATGGACTAAATGCTCCAATAAAGAGGCACAGCGTTACAGACTGGATAAAACAACAGGACCTTTCCAAAAGCTGTTTACAAGAGACACATTTTGAATCTAAAGACACTTCCAGATTGAAAGTGAGGGGATGGAGGACCATTTTTCATACCAATGGACCTCAAAAAAAAGCCAGGGTAGCGATTCTCATATCAGAAAAATTGGATTTTAATCTAAAAACTGTAGTCAGAGACACAGAAGGACACTATCTCATTCTTGAAGGGTCTATACACCAAGGAGATCTAACAATTGTAAATATTTATGTCCCCAACATGGGAGCAGCCAACTACATAAGCCAACTGTTAAGCAAAATAGGGAGTCACATTGATAAGAACACATTAATTGTAGGAGACCTTAACACACCACTCTCAGCAATGGACAGATCATCTAAACAGAAGATCAACAAAGAAATAAGAGCCTTGAATGACACATTGGACCAGATGGATCTCATAGATATATTCAGAACATTCCACCCTAAAACAGCAGAATACTCATTCTTCTCGAGTGCACTTGGAACTTCCTCCAGAAGAGACCACAAACTAGGTCACAAATCAGGGGTCAACTGATAACAGAGGTTTGAAATTATTTCCTGCATATTCTCTGACCAAACACTGTGAAACTGGAACTCAACCACAACAGAAAGTTCAGAAGAAAATCAAACACTTGGAAGCTAAAGACTATCCTGCTCAAGAAGCTGTGGATCAACCAGGAAATCAAAGAAGAACTGAAACACTTCATGGAAACCAATGAGAATGAAGATACATTGATCCAAAACCTATGAGATATAGCAAAGGCAGTCCTAAGGGGGAAATACATAGCCATCCAAGCCTCTCAAAAAAATTGAAAAATCCAGAATACACCAAATCTTATTACACCTTAAAGAACTGGAAAATCAACAACAAATTAAACCAATCCCCCACATAAGACGGGAAATAATTAGGATTAGAGCAGAGATGAATGAATCAGAAACTAGAGATACAGTGGAACACATCAACAAAACTAGAAGCTAGTTCATTGAAAGAATTAATAAGATCAATAAACCATTGAACAAACTAATCCAAAAGAAAAGGGAGAAGACCCAAATTAATAAACTTATGAATGAAAGGATGAGATCATGACTAACACCAAGGAAATAGAAACAATCATCAGAAATTGCTATCAACAATTATATGCCAATAAGTTTAACAACCTAGAAGATATGGATACATTCATAGAAACCTATAAACTTCCAAGACAGAAATAGGAAGACATTGGCAATCTGAATAGACCTATATCTAGTAACAAGATTGAAACAGTGATCAAAAACCTCCGAAAAACAAGACCCCAGGACATGACAGATTCCCTGGGGAATTCTACTAAATATTCAAAGAAGAAATAATACCTATTCTTTTGAAGCTGTTTCAAAAAATAGAAATGGAAGAAAAACTTTCAGATTCTTTCTATGAATCCAGCATTACTCTAAACCCTAAACCAGACAAAGACCCCATCAATAAGGAGAACTTCAGACCAATATCTCTGATGAATATGGATGTCAAGATTCTTAACAAGATCCTTGCTAACAGGATCCAACAATACATTAAAAATATTATCCACCATGACCAGGTGAGATTTATCCCAGGGATGCAAGGGTGGTTCAACACTCGTAAGTCAATCAATGTGATAGAATAAATCAATAAGAGAAGAGAGAAGAACCACATGGTACTCGCAATTGATGCAGAAAAAGCATTTGACAAAATACAACATTCGTTCCTGATTAAAACTCTTCAAAGTATAGGGATAGAGGGAACATTCCTCAACCTCATAAAATCTATCTACGAAAAACCCACTGTGAATATCATTCTCAATGGGGAAAAACTGACAGCCTTTGATCTGAGATCAGGAACAAGACAAGGATGCCCACTCTCACCACTACTATTCAACATAGTGTTAGAAGTCCTAGCAACAGCAATCAGAAAACAGAAAGAAATAAAAGGCATTCAACTTGGCAAAGAAGAAGTCAAACTCTCTCTCTTTGCAGATGACATGATACTCTATGTGGAAAAGCCAAAAGAATCTACTCACAAACTATTAGAACTCATACAATAATTCGGTAATGTGGCAGGATTCAAAATCAATGCACAGAAATCAGTTGCATTCTTATACACTAACAATGAAAATATAGAAAGGGAAATCAGAGAATTGATTTTGTTTACTATAGCACCAAAAACCATAAGATACTTAAGAATAAATCTAACTAAAGAAGTTAAGGATCTGTACTTGAGGAATTACAGAACACTCATGAAAGAAATTGAAGAAGATACAAAAAGATGGAAGAGCATTCTATGCTCATGGATCGGAAGAATAAACATTGTTAAAATGTCTATGTTGCCCAGGGCAATCTATACTTTCAATGCCATTTCAACCAAAATTCCACCAACATTCTTCAAAGCGTTGGAACAAACCATCTTAAAATTTATATGGAAGCAAAAACAACCCCGAATTGCTAAGGAATTGTTGAAGAAGAAAAACAAAGCTGGAGACATCACATTACCTGACTTCAGGCTTTATTACAAAGCTGTGATCACCAAGACAGCATGGTATTGGCACAAAAACAGACAAATAGACCAATGGAACAGAGTAGAGAGTCCATATATGGACCCACAAATCTATGGTCAAATCATCTTTGACAAAGCAGGAAAAAATATCCAGTGGAAAAAGGACAGTCTCTTCAATAAACAGTGCTGGGAAAATTGGACAGCTTCATATAGAAGAATGAAACTAGACCATTTTCTTACACCACACACAAAGGCAAAATTTGAAATGGATGAAAGACCTCAACATGAGGCAAAAATCCATCCAATTCCTGGAAGAGAACATAGGCAGTAACTTCTTTGACATAGGCCACAGCAACTTCTTTCAAGACACGTCTCCAAAGGCAAAGGAGACAAAAGCGAAAATGAACTTGTGGGACTTCATCAAAATAAAAACTTCTGTACAGCAAAGGAAACAGTCAACAAAACAAAGAGTCAACCCACAGAATGGGAGAGGATATTTGCAAATGACACTACAGACAAAGGGCTGATATCCAAGATCTATAAAGAACTACTCAAACTGAACATCCAAAAAGAAGATGAGACATCAAAAAATGGGCAGGAGACATGAAAATGCACTTCTCCATAGAAGATATACAAATGGCTAACAGACACATGAAAAAATGTTTGTCCTCACCAGCGATCAGGGAAATTCAAATCAAAACCACACTGAGATACCACCTTACACCAGTCAGAATGGCCAAAATTAACAAGACAGGAAACAACAAGTATTGGAGAGGCTGTGGAGAAAGGGGAACCCTCTTACACTGTTGGTGGGAATGCAAGGTGGTGCAGCCGCTTTGGGAAATAGTGTGGAGATCCCTTAAAAAATTAAAAATAGAGCTACCCTATGACCCTGCAATTGCACTACTGAGTATTTACCCCAAAGAATCAGATGTAGTGAAAAGAAGGGCCATATGTACACCAATGCTCATCACAGCAATGGCCACAATCTCCAAACTGTGGAAAGAGCCAAAGTGCCCTTCAACAGATGAATGGATAAAGAAGATGTGGTACATATGTACAATGGAATACTATGCCTCCATCAGAAAGGATGAATATACAACTTTTGTAGCCACATGGACTGGACTGGAAGAGATTATGCTGAGTGAAATAAGCCAAGTAGAGAAAGTCAAGTATCACATGGTTTCACTTACTTGTGGTGTATAAGTGGTAATATAGAGGACAGTAGGAGAAGGAAAGGAAATGGGAAGTATTGTAATTCGGGGAGATAATTGAAATATGAGAGACTTTGGACTCAAACAAACTGAGGGTCTTGGAGGGAAGGGGGTGGGGGGATGAGAGAGCCTGGTGATGGGTACTGAGGGCACGTATTGCATGGAGTGCTGGGTGTGGGGCATAAATATTGAATCTTGGAACACTGAAAAAATAAAATAAAGTATAAAAAATTAACAAAGAAAAATGTATGACTATATAAATGCAGTAATGGAGCAACTATATATTCATCTCAATAGATGTGTGTGGTTTTTTTTAAATATTTTATTTGTTTGACAGAGAGAAACACAACTAGAGAGGGAACACAAGCAAGGGGAGTGAGAGAGGAAGAAGCGGACTTATCGCCAAGCAGTGAGCCCCATGTAGGCCTCAATTCTGGGACTCTAGAATTATGACCTGAGCTTAAGGCAGATGCTTAACAACTGAGCCACCCAGGTGCCCTAGTAGATGCATATTTTTAAAACGTAAAAACATTGTGTTGAACACTTGTACCAAAGTAGGAATAGAATGAAACACACAAGCTGTAAAATGAGAATCTACAGAAGAATTGGCACGCAATATGTTGAATGCTCAAAAGTCAAATTTTTTGCTTTAAAATCAGCAGTAATACTAAAATATTTCACTGTCAGCAATTCTAGTCATCATTTTACTGGAGAGTATAGTCAACTCAATAAGGTGAGGAAATATATGAATTTGAAAGAAAAAATAAATTTATCATGATTTACAGAAAATATCACTGATGTCAAAACCACAAAATAATCAATAAGACATTAAGCAATACACCCAGATATAAGATAAATTGCATCTACATGGAATAGTGAGTAAAACTATAATCCAAAAGAAAATAAATTACTTATGAAGGAATAATTCTAAAATTAAATGTGTATGAGATCTATGTAGAAAATAATAAACCTTGGTTTAAATATTAGAGAATATCCAAATAAATCAATGGATTTATATATTAATGAATATGAAGGTCAGATAGCATCATGATAATCATTCTCTTCAGCTAATCTACTGATAAAAAAAATTGTATTGGGGTGCCTGGGTAGCTCAGTTGGTTGGGCAACTGCCTTCGGCTCGGGTCATGATCCTGGAGACTTGGGATCGAGCCCCACATCAGGCTCCCTGCTTGGCGGGAAGCTTCCTTCTCCCTCTCTCACTCCCCGTGTTTGTGTTCCCTCCCTGGCTCTGTTTCTCTCTGTCAAATAAATAAAATCTTTAAAAAAAATTGTATTAAAAAACTCCAAAATATTTTTTATGGAAAAACACATGAAAAGCTTACTCTAAAATATATGTTAAATATAAAGAAACCAGTAGAGCCAAGACACAAATAAAGAACTATAAAATGTTCAAAGAACAATTTCTTCTGCTATCATGATATTTTATAAAGGGATATGCAATAAGATTTTTGGATATTTACCTGAGACTAGGGTATTATATTAAGCAAGATAATAGTAAGTTCATATACAGATTCTGATATGGAAAGACAGCAGTGAAAATAACTGGAAATAGTAAAACTGTTGAACAATAAGAAAATTGTTTGAGAACAACATTAAAATGGATCCTCTTTATGTTGCCAGACACACAAAAATGAATTATTGATGGAAGAAAGATTTACACATAAAAGGGACAATTCCAAAACTTTCTGAAGAAAATGTATTAGAATACCTTTATGATCTCATAGACAGAATTTCTTTTAAAAAACACATCAACTACATGGCAGAAAAAAACAAGAATTTCTGTTTATTAAAAGACAAGAAAACAAGGATGAAAATATAGAAAGAACAGGAGAAGGTATTTGCAAAATATATAATCAAGCAATGATCCAGCAATTATAAAGAACTTTCATAAATTGAAAGCATAACAAATAAAAGCAAAATTGGAATAGATAAAATACATAAAATACTTTTTAAAAAAGAGGAAACAAAGTTATTTGGAAAATAAGAAAATATTGACACAATTAGTAACCAGGCTAAAAGAAGTTAAACCACAGTTTTGTTATAGTCATATTGGCGAAATTAAGAGGCTTAAAATGTTATGTGGTGATTTAGATGAGGAATAGGAACTCTCATATAGTGCTTATAGGACTGTAGATTGATCCACTTAAGAGTTTTGAAGTCATACAGTAGACTGCAATATAAAATCCCATTATGATCCAACCATTCTACTTCCAGGAATAAATCCTTATATGCATGCACAGGTGAAAATTTTTCATGTCAGCAGTATTTGTAATAACAAAAATCTGAAAACAAATGAAATGCCCATCACAAAAAAATAAATGAATTATGGCTTATTACTAGTAATAAAATCAGGTGAATTAGGGTGATATAAAACAGCATGTTTGCCTCTCAAAGAGAAAACACTGAAGAGGTAATAGCCACAAATGAATCTTCATAGCTATATTTTATTTATTTTTATTTTTTAAAAAGGTTTTATTTATTTATTTGACAGAGAGAGAAAGAGAGCACACAAGCAGGTGGAGTATCAGGCAGAAGGAGAGGGAGAAGAACTGGGGGGGGGGACTATCTCAGGACCCCCAGGTCATAATCCAAGCCAAAGGCTGATGTTTAACCAACTACTCACCCAGGTGTCCCCCACCCCATATTTTAAATGTTATTAAGATAAGTATACCTGCATGGTAAAAATATAGAAAAAATATAGTGATAAAATATTCAGTAAAGCAGACAATTCTTTTCAGGAAATTGCAATCACTTAAGTGCCCAAATGGGCTCCAAAGATACTAGTATTCTCCTAAATGGGATGTTATGAGTAAATGGGAGTTTGCTTGTTTTACATATATATATATACACACATATATATATTTAAAGATTTTTTAATTTATTTATTTGACAGAGCGAAACACAGCCAGAGAGGGAACACAAGCAGCGGGAGGGAGAGAGGGAGAAGCAGGCTTCCCACTGAGCAGGGAGCCCGATGTGGGGCTCGATCCCGGGTCTCCAGGATCATGACCTGAGCCGAACACAGTCACTTAACCAACTGAGCCACCCAGGTGCCCCTACATATATATTTTTTAAAATTTTGTCTATTTATTTGTCAGAGGGAGAGAGAGAGAGAGCAAGAATAAGGAGGGAGAGCTACAGGCAGAGAGAGAAACAGACACCCCTATGAGCAGGGAACCCAATGCAGGACTAGATCCCAGAATGCTGGGATCATGACCTGAGCTGAAGACAGACACTTAACCATCTTAGCCACCCAGGCACCATATATAATGTTTCTTAAAATTTTTGTAATGCATATGTGTGTGTGTGCTTATACATTTAACATACTCAATTATATAATTAGTGCATTTATTAGAAAGTGATTTACAACAGATTAATGAACTTATGCTATTTATACTCTGAGATGTACAATTTAATCACAATTACTAGACTTTAATCATGCAATAAATATAATGCAAGATATGCCCAAAATAGTATTGTGATCTAAGTTAGTTTAAAAAGAGATAAATAGGAATCAGGCTATAAATTGATTTTAAAAATCCATAAGTACTAGCCATGCATGCAAATGATCCATCTGCAAATGATTTACACTAAAAAAGGTGGAATTAGAGAACTGCACATTGTGTAGACAGAGTCAAATTGAAGGGGAGAACAAGAGATAAATAATGTATCCTTCCATACTGTTATCTGGCTACAGTATCAGGAACAGGAAATCTATACAAGATAATATTTTTAATTTTTAAAATCCACAGGCTCTGGCAACTGGTAACATTTTTTATCTTGATTGTTATAAAGTTTGAGGGTAAGGAAGCTCTTCAAACTTATCACCCTTTTTCAAAAGACATATACATAAAAACAATTGCATATACAAATAATAGCCCTACCATACTCAAATTAAAGATAAAACTGGCAGGGCACCTGGGTGGTTCAGTGGTTAAATCTCTTCCTTCGGCTCAGGTTATGATCCTGGAGTCCTGGGATCCAGCCCCACACTGGGCTCTCTGCTCTGCAGGAAGGCTGCTTTTCCTTCTCTCACTTCACCTGCTAGCGTTCCCTTTCATATAGGGAAATAAATATTTAATAAATAAATAAATAAATATTAAAAAATAAAAGATGAAAAGTGTCATGTTACCCTATAAAGTGGAGATCACAAGACCAGCCATTACTGTTTACTAGGGAGAGCAGCCAATGAAAGTTAAAATGTGTTCATTTATACTTAAGAAGCTGAGTAACAGATGCCAAGATAAATGGAGCATATCAATAGTATGTAAATTTTTGGCAAACATAGTAAACATAATGTTTCCAAAATATGGCCTGTCGGCAACTTTTTATCTTAAGAAGTTTTAATTAGTAGTTTCAAATCTAGGCTATTTTAAAAAGATTCAAATGAACTTAACATTCATAAGAAAGTTGCTGCGTAAACATAATAAACACAGAAAATGTACTCCTGGTGAATAATAAATAGTGACAGAAAAATTGCAAAAAAAAGGTGTATAGCTGGCCAGCTTACAACTACAGAAATGGGGGAAAAAGGCTTCTCTACTATCTAACCATCAGTGAGCGTGGAAGCCCAGAGAAATCTGGCTCCCATCCCAGATGAATATAAATGAAATTAAAGGAATTACAAAGCACAGGATATGGCTCACCGATAGACATGCACTCAGTATCAATCACATGAGAAAATATATAATTGCTCCTACTGGGATACAAAATTATTCCAACCAATATGTTTCAACTCTCAGAGATGTGAATTATGAAGAAAAATCGAAGAAGTTAAGCTAGTTCTCATAAAAAATAGAATGGTAGTCACTTAATTGAAGTTTTAAACCCAGCAGGGATCAACAAAATCGTTCCAAGTGAACTCTTTATAGTTGTAAAATGGAGTGACAAACAGGATGAAATGTTACCAAGATGTTCAATCAAGATTAATTGGTTTATAAATCAAGAGAAGCACTTTATTTTGCCAAGTATCCTTTATTTTACTAAATCTTTTTCTTAATTTTATATCATGCTTGTTATCTAATGGATTTGAAATCATTCACTAAGGTTATCATATACCATAATTAGGGAACCACATGAAACACACAATTTGGGGTAAATGCATTGCAGTGGATATTACAAGTCACCTAGAATGAGCTCATTATTAGAGTTGGGCTCTAAACTTGACTTCCAGCTCCGTGACACCAGAATGTGAGCACCATGAACACAGAACTAAGGTAATATTCTTACATCTCCATTACCAATCATGTTTCTTACACTGAAAATATCTGAACTCATGCAGTTAAAATTAAAAATAGGTCATGGTCAGTTTTATTTTTGAATTTAAAAATATTTCTTCAACAAGTATTGAGTGTATATTTGTGTCAAACATTCAGTAGTGAACAAGTCCAGACCTCTTTCCTCAAGAAGTGTATATCTCAGTGAGTGAGAAAGTCAAGAAAATAGGTAATTTCAGTACATTGTAAGAGGTCCAAAGATAGAGCAAGTTCACACACTCTAAATACACAAAAATAGAACCTAACTAAGAGGGGCTAGAAAATTTTTTTTACACATATTGTGTGATCAATAAATAAAAATTAACCAAGTTATAACATAACATTCTGATTACACAAATTAATAAATGCATTTGAAAAAAAACATTTCTTTTCAAAAACTTGTTTGATGACAAATATTGAATGATAACAAAAAATGCTAACCTAACTGGATGAGACGGGGGAGGGAGAAAAACCATGAGTCCCTTCACCTCAGGAAACAAACTGAGGGTTGCTGGGGGTGGGGGAAGGGATAAAGGATCTGGGTTATGGAAAAAAATAAAAATTAAAAAAAAATGATAACATACTTTTCTGACCTCAAATATTCTTAAGAATGAATAATTTTAACTAGAGCCATCGAGAGGCTTGGTACCATAGTAAAGGTTGATTTAATTCAAAATATAGATTATTAAATCACCTATACTAAATATACCATACTTATACTTTACATTAATCAGTAATATGAATTTCTTAATAAATACAGCTCAGTCCTGTTTTTTCCCAATGTTGAAATGGATAAATTTGTCTTAGTTTGAACATTAGATGATGCTACTAATTTGTGTTTACGATCATATTTAACACAAAAAGTCTTTCCTTAAACAAAAAATCAGTCTCAGTAATGTGTGAAGTTCATTCTGTGAAAGTGGTAGAGAAATGAGGGCATCTGAGGGAAATGCGATCATATCTTCCACCATCTGCCCACTCTAAAGTAGAATCTTTCTGAGTGGAAGCAGAGGGAATTGTTAATTCTATTTATGATTTAAACCCCTCTGTCTCTCACTTTTTCTTTCTCTCCCTCTCTTTTCCTCTTTTTTTCCTCCCCCCAATGCTTTTTAATCTTCCTCTACATATATGAATTAGTTTTCCATTGCTGAATAAAAACTTGCCACACACTTGGTGATTTATATCAGCTCTCACTTATTTCACAGTTGCATAGGTAGAAAGTTCAGGCAGTGCTTTGTGGGGTTCTTGTAAGTCTAAAGTCAAGGTGTCAGCTGGGCAACATTTTCGTTTGGAACTTGGATTCTTTTCCCAAGAACACGTGGTTGTGATTGAATTTGATTCCTTGCTGAATTTTTAAAACATTATCCTATCAAGTTACATTAAAATGTTATGAAAGTAGGAAATTTTGTGGAACAAATTTCTGAATTACTGTTTCCCATTAGTCTTGTTTTTTCGATGAAGCTCAAGGTTCGTTCATCTATTTATACATGACAAATATGGGTGGTTATTTAAATGACTTCTAAATGTCAGAAACAGGGTTCAATCTTTGAAAGTTGGTTGGAAGGGACAAGAGGACAGAGGTTGCAAATGTAAAGAAACCACTGTGTGTTTCAGTAAGAATCTAGACTTGTGGAGTAGTCACATCTAGGCGGGGCACAGGCCAGTGCCTCTACGGGATGAGGGTTAAGTATTTTTTCATAAATTCATAATTAAATGAACCCATTTTTAGTAATCTCAGAGAAATAAAGGGAAAACACATGCAGACACACCTACACGTGCACACACACACACACACACACACACACACACACACACACAGAGTTTTCCTATGGTGAAGACAGGGAATATAAACCATGATTCTCAGAAGGGAGGGATGAGTTTTGTCTTAAAGGTGTAAAAATGGTAAAGAAGCATCCCATCAAGAGGAGAGATCACAGGTGAATTGTGGTGACTAGGACACAGCTAAGCTGAGCTTTAAGAATTTAATAACAGAGACCATATCATAGAGCCACGATAGCCATTAAGTTTCTGTTATGAAATGTTAGGAGACAGCAGAATCAGGCATCCTCAAGAGATGCAGCAGGAAGAGTAAAGCTGTCACTTCTCAGGAATCAATGTATTTCTTTAATATAAATTAGAGAAAATTTGTTTTTCTTTAATAAAAAAATAGAGATTTGAATGGCAGGAATGTAATGCATGGAGTTGGGAATTGAAGCCGGAGAGTTAATACTTGCAAAAGTAATAACATATACTTCATTAGAACTTTGAAATCTCAGACACTAGCTGAAGCGCATTATTGATGCTTGTTTAATCTTCTAAGGCAGGTACAATTATATTCCACCCCATGGGATGTGTGTATCAGGCAACACGGCTTTCAAATGCAAGCCAAATCCTTCTCCTGATACTATTAGTCTCCATATTTTTGCAATATAGTACCCTTTATTTCAACCAACTCAATATCCCTAATGACAGAAGCTAACCTAAATGTGTTATTTATTGTATAGGTTTATTATTAGGACCAATTTTATATTAGTTTGCATAGGTTATATTAGGAACCCAGAATGTTTCAAAAAGACATGGTATCTGTATGAAGGAGGACATTATATTTGAAAGTAGTTAAAATTATTTTGATATATTATTGTGCAAATGTGTAAGAAAAGAACCAAAGTAAATTCTTATTTTATATCCCTGAAAAAATTGAGGCTTAACAATTCATTAAGAACATTACAACTGATTCTGAGTGAAGTCATATTATATAATAAAAACTGGTAAAATATGTATGGTGGAATATTATTGCAGCAAAACTTACAAGAAATATGTCTTTTATGTCAAAGTCTACAAAGTTACACATAATTTAATCAACTCTAACATATTTTACTGTGTTGGATTTTATATTTGAATAGTTGAAGTCTAAACCTGTTTGTTTTTAGCAGAATATTTTCTTGATGACTTAATTTGCAGTAATTTTAAAAGAAAATTACATGTATTTTGTTGAAAGATTTGGTAAGACAATATTTTAATTGAGATAAGACAGTAAGCCATTTAAAATATCAGGGCACCCGAGTAGCTTAGTCGATTAAGCGTCTTCTTTATCCCAGGGCTCTGGAATCCAGCTCCGCATCAGGCTTCCTACTCGTGCTCTCTCTCTTTCTCTCCGTTAAATAAATAAATAAAATATATTTTCTAAAAAAGTGAGCTATTATTTGCATTATATTAAACTTGGCTATGCCATTAAAGCTAAAAAATAAAATAAGAATCTTAAGAAATTCTGAAAGACTAAGTGGTAAGATGCCTTCAGACCACTACTTATGTTGAGTGTTTAAACAAGCTATACTATACAAGAGAGAGTTAGAGAAACACCCTATTCAAAATGAGTTCTGAAATTCACCCTATTAGGGGCAATTGATATTCAAGGTATTAAAAAGTCACATTCATGGAGAATTTTTTGCTATAAGAAAATAGTTTTAACATGTAACAAGAATTGTATGATTATTGAGGCATAGAATTTATAAAACAAATTCTGATTATAAATAATTATTAATGCAAAGAAAAGAAAGAAAAGAAGCTGTTTCCTTCAAGAATAGTTATGAGTAAGAATAGTTTTAGTTATGAGTCTCAAAAGTACATTGAAAACTCCTGTTTTAATATTACTTTACTTGGCCTCTAATACTTCCAGTCTAAGCATAAATGGCAATGCCTCTGAAAAAGTATTGTGAAGGACTGTAATAAAGGTCCGCAGTAATGATCCTGAGACTGGAGGTAAGCAGAGGGAAAGCTAAGTATGATATACAAGCACCTCCCTGACAAGTGAAGGAGACATTCTTAAAAAAGTGCTGAATTTAGAAAGGCTTTTGTAAAGAGCAATTTTCTTTGGGAAATAATGACAAAGGACTTCATTACATACTTTTCAAGATGCAGCCACTATAGTAGACTAATTGCCAATCTGTGGGCTCTGGTAGAGCTGCTGACCTTTGTCCCTTACCTCTGCCTCCTTTTCA
Source organism: Spilogale gracilis (assembly GCA_004023965.1). NCBI lineage: Eukaryota > Metazoa > Chordata > Mammalia > Carnivora > Mephitidae > Spilogale > Spilogale gracilis. The sequence continues at coordinate 79,081 of PITA01006803.1, forward strand.
GGGAGGAATTGATAATGCATGTGGAGAAGACCTCATCAAAAGTCACTCCAGTGTTCCCCTGCATATTCACTTTCTTTCTGTGGGATACTAGGGACTAAAAGCAATTCCAACGAATGGTTGAATGGTTTTCATGTACTCTTGTCATCAGTGTCCCAATGAACCAGAATAATGTTTCCTTGACAGGAGGTAAGGGCAAAACACGAGTGGGTCAGAAGGTCAGAGTCAGCTTGAACCACTGCTGATGACCATAATCATCTATTCTAAGCACAGGACAAAGTAGAACCATGTGGGTGGTGAAGTTGCATAATACTGGTTGCTGGTGATATCATACCTCAGAGTTCATTAATATCTGTGTTTTGAGGTGCAGCCTATAGGATTGTACCTTTTGATACATTGTTATTCCAAACAATGGGTAGCAACCGCTCTGCTAGCTGGGCTCTAGCAGTGAACAAAATAGTCAGATATTGCTTTCAAGAGAATTACAGGAAGTATAGACAAAAAGATAAGAAAATAAACACATAATATAAAATAACTGAGTTCTTTGTAAGGACTATAAAGAAAACTAAAGCAGAGAAAGGGGAGAAAAATTGATGGGAATTGCTGTCTTGGGTAAGAGAATCATGGCGGCTCCATAAAACAACTCTTCTAAGGAGAATGCAGTGTGAGTAAACGTAAAAGGCATTCAAAGTTCATGGATCAAGGGGAAGGTACCATAATTGTGGTTAGTATCTCATTTGCCTAGACAAGAAATCTTTCCCCAATCTCCCTCAAGTCTATGTATCTCCAGACTAGTAATCTAATGTACTGGAATTTCTCACTTAAAATGTATTTTTAATCTTGGCCCCTCCTCCCTTCATAATGCACTCCATGATTTTCACAAAATTTTGTCTCTTTGTGCTTTAACTTATAGATTTCACTCTGCCCTAATAATTTTATCCATCCATTGAAAAGCTGAACTCCTGATATCTCTTCACATCTCAATCAACTACATATTTTCATTCCTTGGATAGTAATCCTTAAAGTGAAATGATTCCAGTTGAGATCTTTGGATTATGTCTGCCCAGTTTCCCTTTACCATTACTTCTAGAGGTACAGTACCTCTTTTCCATTTATGAACTCTGCATCCCTTTAGTTGATATGCTTTGGATGGACCTGTTAATGACCAAGCAATTCCTACTCCACCAGTAACATTTAGTTGGCTATTTTTCAAGAGTTCTTTTTTTTTTTTTAAGATTTATTTATTTATTTTAGAGAAAGAGGGAGGAAGGAGAGAGTGTGCAAGTGAGTGAGGGGCAGAGGGAGAAAGATAGAGACTCTCAAGCAGACTCCCTGCTGAGTGTGGAGACCAGTGGGCCTTGATCTCATACCCTGAGGTCATGGCCAGAACCAAGAGTCAAACACTTAACTGAGGCAACCCAGGTGCCCTTACTTTTCAAACCTTCTCTATCTCCCTGAAGTCAAGATTATTCTAAAAGGCCAGGTCTGTGGGAAGACAATCAAACCATTTTATATGTTTTTCTTTTATTTACCAAAATGTACAGGATTTTTTTTTTAATTTTGTAAGATTTTATTTATTTATTTGACAGAGGGAGAGGACAAGGAGGGGGAGTGGCAGGCAGGGGTAGAGGGAGAGACAGGCTCCCTGCTGAGTAAGGAGGCCTATTTGGCTGGATCCCAGCATCCTGGGATCATGACCTGAGCAGAAGGCAGACACTTAACCAACTGAGCCACCCAGGCCCCCAATACAGGAAAATATTACAAAAAGATGTAAATCACAGAAACCAAAATGCAAAGAAAGCAAATGAAAGGTAGAGGCCTGGCAATATCATATCATTCACTGGATCCAGTCTTCCTTGAAATTAGCCAATCCTTATAATCTTGAGTTACATGAAGAAAAACAAAAAATACAATACTTTAAACAATTTGAAGATTTCAAAAATCAAATTCAAAATTAAACTTTCTAACATTGCTCTCTTATTTCCTCACCAAAAATGCAGGTAAAACTTTCATTTGTAATAGCTTACTTATCTGTACTTCTCAAGACTGTATGACAGTAGGAGCAGGATGATGTTTGCTAGTTTGCTGTATTAGTCCCAGAGTTGACTAAAGTATCTTTTCTGTTGTATCATTTGGAAAATATAAAAAGTCTGCGTGAAAACATAACAATCTCTATTATCTTTTCCATGTCACCTTATATCCAAACCCTCAGGTTGACAACTATGGGCCTATGTTAAGTTTCCTTCTCTTTCTATCCCTGTCAGTTTTCCATTTTTTTTTTAATGGAATTATTTCCTCCCCTTCTCTGCGATCTCTATCACCACACATATAGGGGCTGCAAATTATTCTTCCTTAACTCCAGGGATAATAAGTGGGGATTTAGAACCATTTTATTACATGTGTGGTAAAAGCAAATTTCTGATTATTTGGATCACAACTAAACAAACAAACAAAAAAACAGAAGAATGTAGCAACTCACTCATCCAAGACTTCTAATGCTTTTGTAAGTACCAATTCTTTATATTAAGTATATTTTTCCTTGAAGTACATAAAGTAGTTTTTTGTCTCTTTATACAATTATGAATGAAATGGAATAGAGCCCTAATAGTGTTTGCAAGAACTAGACCATCAGAAAAGGCAGCTGGAGAATGCTGAACTTTGTTTTGGAAGATTCTTTTTTTTTTTTTAAGATTTTATGTATTTATTTGACAGGGAGAAACACAGTGAGAAAGGGAACACAAACAGGGGGAGTGAGAGGGGGAGAAACAGGCTTCATGCCAAGCAGGGAGCCCGATGTGGGGCTCGATCCCGGGTCTCCAGGATCATGACCTGAACCGAAGGCAGTCACTTAAACAACTGAGCCACCCAGGCGCCCCCCCCCTTTATTTTTTTTTTAAGATTTTATTTATTTATTTGAAAGAGAGAATGAGAGAAAGAGAAAGAGCGTGGCTGGGAGGGGGGAAGGTCAGAGGGAGAAACAGACTCCTTGCTGAGCAGGGACACCCCCCCCCCACAAAGTGGGACTTGATCCTGGGACCCCAAGTTCATGATAATCCAAAGGCAGTCATTTAACTAATGTATACTGGATTTCTTTGGCATACAATTGCAAATAACTCCTTAAATTATCATGAATGTCTGAATAAAGTGCCCTTTTAAAGGAAGGCTTAGGGAAATTAACTAGCTGTATAAGACTTGATTGCTTTGTCCAAATGCCATAGCCTATAGATAAAAGTATTAGTTTATGACTTTAAATTCTCAGCCCAAGAATGATAACAAGACTTCTACTCTTATTTTTAAGTAATCTTTTATATTTTATTGTTGCAGAACACAGCTTTCTGTAAGCCAGATCTTTCTAATCTTGTAGGTTCCAGAATGAAGAGGTGAGTGAATTCAGAGCATAGCTGTATTTTACATGAAAGTTAGATCATTAATTAGGGAAAAGTTTCATCTTTTAATTTCAAATGGATATATATGGAAGATTTTAGATTCAACGGAGCCTCTGAAACTGATAGTCAATGGTATTGGTTATTACTGGTTGCAATGATTGATCTTACTACATCATAGTTGTAGAGGCAGATATCTGAAATCCAGATTTACAGGGGCTACTTCATTGTTCTTCCTTGTCTAGTTAGTGAAGACTAAGGTAGGCAAGAACACCAAGAAACTTCACCAAATAAGGAATCATGAACAACAGAAAATAATAGCTGAGGGCAAAGAAAAAATGGACAAAGCAGTGGAGAAAGGATATTAAGGACATCTGCCTGAATAGGTGCAGGATTTACTAATAGGTAGGCATTTTCTTTCATTTTTATGGCATATATTAGCTACTATTGTCTCTCTTCCTAACTATACATGGAAGATGTGTTGATGCTCATTTAGGCCTTATAATTTTATCTGTGATTACTGCAGAACACTTTATCTTAACTAGGAAACCAACACACATGTTATCCAGGGATGGATATAGTGATTGATTCAACTATGGATCTCTACCCGGAAGAGAGAACTTCAGTTCATCTTAACTGAAATGAGGAAGGAGTGTGTCATGTTAGAATCAAGCATGGTATTGTTGATTGTGTCATTTTTCAAAAGTTAAAAGGTGAGCTATTGGGTTGAACTATGGGGAATAATAGAATTTTGGCAATAAACCTCAATTCCAAAATCCTCTGTGCTCTCTCTTCTGGTGTAAGGACTATAAATGTGGGAATTACATATATCCATTCCCTTGCCTCCAGATATCTGGATGATATTTAGGTTTAACCAATGAGATAAACTTACTTGAGATTCAGAAGGAATCTTCCTCTAGATGTGGTGAGCATAAGCATGTCCTTTTATAAAAGTGAGATTTTTGTTTTTATTTTTTTTTTTTTAGCCAACTTTAGTTTATGCTTCTGCCATTCATTCGCCTTGACACTATTATCATAAGAGGTGATAGTGTCTTGACAAGATAGGGAGAGAGAAGCAACAATCTGAAAACCAAACCATCTTTCCTTGGCTTTCACTCCTTTAGTTCTGAAACAATTATGTATGTGTCTGATTCTCTGTTATTTGATACGTGTTGCTTGAAAAACCTTTAATATTTCTCTTTTCCAGAGTAAATCCTGATTGGTTCAGGCAGCCACTTTACCATTTCAGCCAAAATTTCTTTCCCTTGAGACTGATACTGTTTTGAAATTCTGTGTATAATGTAGTAATAGTTATAAACTGTATATCAATTTCATGCTTCTATTATAGAATTACATATAAAAATACATGTATATATCTTAATATTTAATGTTACCAGTTATTTTGTTCCATGGGAAAAAAAATATGTAGTTTTTGGAAAATATATAGGAACACATTAACACGATCCTTAAAATGTCAAATAATGATTTATTTCTGTGGCTTACAGTCTTTCCATAAACACTGATCTCTGTGAAACAATCAACTGTGCATCTGGCAAGATGAATTTTTCAACTGGCAAATCCCTGACTGCTTTATATCAGATAAACAAAAAGATTCTGCAAATCATCACTGGGGAAACTGTAATCTGTCAAAGACTGAGTTACTGAGAAAGTTTCTGATTGTAATCCCATCAGATTACCCTGTTTTTCTTCAAACATCCTAAGCATTTGCACTTGTTCAGACACTTTTCCCTTAAACATTTGTATAGTTAGTAAACATAAATGGGGTTCAAAGCTTCTTGAGTGTGTGTGTGTGTGTGTGTGTGTGTGTGTGTGTGTTTGACATCAAATCTCTTAAAAACCACTCTTCTAGCCATGTTTTCTGATTTCTGTTTACAAAAATCACAGAACAGAAAGAGAAATACAGTAAACCTATTAAAAATAAAAAAAAGAAAGATGTTTAGTCAGGCACAGAAATGTAAGAAGAATAATCAAGTGAAGCAATTCAATGAAAAAGTTAAAGTCTGTGTGTACCTAGGTACATAGATACACAAGTACATGGATACGTGGATCTGTATACCAGATACCTATTGAACATCTCCATATGGATCTCTAAGAGACCTCTAAAATGTCATGTCTAAAGCTGAACTGCTCCTTTTGCCCCCACTTCTGTATATTTCCTTGACTCGGGGGAACACCTGACTGGTGCAGCCAGTAAAGTGACTGATTTGGTTTTGGCTCAGGTTGTGATCTCTACTAGGATTAGAGTCAGCTTGAGATTCTCTCTCCCTCTCCCTCTGCTCCTCCTGCTCATGTCCTCTCCCTAAAATATAAATAAATAAATAAACAAACAAACAAACAAACAAATAAATAAATCTATCCTAAAAAACAAATAAATTTCCTGGATCTTGTTCTTGCCCTTCCAAATCTGTTCTTAAAAAACACCACCCAGTGTGATCTGGTTAAATAGAACCTACTCATGTCATCTGCTTATTCAAACTGTCAGCATCTCTCTCACCTGGAGTAAAAGTGGTGGCCCTGACAATGACTTCATGGTGATCTAAATATAAAGTAAATAGTTTACTATTAGCTTCATTGTTGATTGTAATGTGTTCGGGTTCCCCTCATTGTTCCCCAAACCTCTAGGTATTTGCACTTCCTACTCCCTCTGTTTTGACACATATCCCTTAAATATTTGTATGGCTAGTATGTGCTTTAAACTTTTTTTTAATTTTTTTATTTAAAAAAATTTTTTAAAGATTTTATTTATTTATGTGACAGAGAGAAACACAGCGAGAGAAGGAACACAAACAGGGGGAGTGAGACAGGGAGAAGAAGCAGGCTTCTTGCCGAGCAGGGAGCCTGATGTGGGGCTTGATCCCAGGTCTCCGGGATCATGACCTGAGCCGAAGGCAGTTGCTTAACCAACTGAGCCACCCAGGTGCCCCTAAACTTTTTTTTTATTTTTAAAGATTTATTTATTTGTTTGTTTATTTACAGCATGACTATGAGTGGGGTGGTGGTTATTTGTGGAATCTGTAGAGTGGGAGGGAGAGGAAGAGGTAGAGAGATAATCCCTAGCTGACTCTATGTTAAGCAGGAACCCCACACATGGCTCTATCCCGACCTGAGCTGAAATCAAAAGTCAGATGCTTAACCAACTGAGTCATCCAGACACCTCTTCTCATACTTATTTAATTTTTTTAAAGATTTTATTTTATTTATTTAGAGAAATAAAGAGAGATATGGCTAGAGATAGAGCAGAAGCAGGAAGAGCAGCAGGCAGAGGGGGAGGGAGGAACAGGCTCCTTGCTGAGCAAGGAGCCCCATGCAGAGCTTGATAACAGGACCCCACCTGATACCAGGACCCTGGGATCCTGAGCTGAGCCAAAGGCAGATGTTTAAATGACTGAGCCACCTAGGTGCCCCTTATACTTATTTTTAAATGTCATGTTTTACTGATTCAACCCTGACCATAATGGTAATATGTTTTCATAATTAGAACATTATTGTAAACTACAGAATGAAAAGTCTTTTTTTCCTCAGTTTTGTCTGATAAATTATAATAGTGTTTGCAGCAAAAGAAAACATTAACTCACAATTCCATTTATTTTGGTCTGTTTAGTCATTCTTATAAAATTAAATTAAAATCATCAAATAGTGTGAAAAGACTAGATATAAGTGGTTGTTTGACATTTAGATGATATTTTCTCTTTAATGTTCCTTTTATAATGGTTTTATGTATATAACAATATTTAACATCCATTTTGGTATGTAAATGAAAAAGTAAAAGTAAATCATATTAAAATTCAGTGTTTTTTATCAATGACAGTTATTTGCATAAACATACATGCATATTATTATTTATTTTTTTACATGATCAAGAGAATGACAAACTTAAAACACCAACAGCTCTTTGTAATATAGTAAAATTTGTGATTTCACTAGGGATTTATACAAACTTCTCATCAAAATATGTGCCTAAATTATATGACACAGAGAATGTTAAGATAGAAATTTTCTTTCTGTTAACTAGTTTTTGGCCAATGTTATAACATTGCATTTTTGATAAAATTAAATGTAAATTTGTGAAAGAAATTAAAATATGAATTATATTTGGGGTGTACAGTAAATCTATAGATTACATTGGGTAGTATAGACATTTTAACAATATTAAATCTTCCAATCCATGGGCATGGAATATCTTTCCACTTATTTGTGTGTTCTTCAATTTCTTTCACTAGTGCCTTATAGTTTTCAAAATATAGTTCTTTCGTTTCTTTAATTAAATTTATTTTTACCTGATTTGGGGTTTTTTTTGATGCAATTATAATTCAAAATCTATAGGTCAAGCTACTTTTTCAGCTGTTTTACCTCCTTTTTATTGGCTAGACCTTCTGATTGTTAAACAACATATCAAGTGATGCTTGACAGGTATTGGTCATGCAGTTTTATGCTGTTCTATTCAATTTAAATTCTTTAATGGTGGCCTTTTTCAAATTCAGATATAGCTCCATATTTACATATGTTCTGTTTTTAACTAAAAATTACTACTCTATCTATACAGTAAGTTAGCCAGAGAGTTAATTTTAAGAATAAACTACTGTCCTTTTAGCCTACTACTCTATCTATACAGTAAGTTAGCCAGAGAGTTAATTTCAAGAATAAACTACTGTCCTTTTAGCCTATTAATTGACAACACTGGGTTGGCTACTAACATTTACTCTGCATCTTGTAAGATGAATGCAATTTTCCCATTAATTCCATCAAGTTACTTGGTAAATTTCTACTTAGCACACCTCTATTTCTATTTAGGAAAGTTATAAGTAATTTTTATTTTTATTTTTATGTTTTTTTTTTACTGCCCTGAGTCTGTTCTTCATGCATCCTCATTTCCTTCTACCATATTGAATACTTCTGAAATTACTATCATCAACCATACCTCCAGAAGAAATGAAGTGTTATCCAAGAGTGTAGTATTTTATGTAGATGGTCAGCTTCTCATAAAGATTGCCTCTGCTTTTACATCTTGTAAAAAGGATAGAAGATGAGCTCACAAACTTCCTGAGAAAGAGCATATCACTTGCCAGTCAAGAAGGGAAATATAAATACTTACAAAAATTACTCAGGATTATCAATGTAATGTTATAGATGTCATGAACAATTTAAAGACTTCAACCAACCCTATTATATATGAAGGTGACATATTTGAAATAATGTAGTCAAAGAATTAGCTGTGTAATCATAAAATCAAAGTATCATGCAAGAAATATTGTTAAGATATTGTTGAGTATTGTTACTATTATTACTAATGTTACTGCTGTTGTCAGTGCTGTTATAACAGCTAGCCAGCTCTCATATATTGAGAACCTAATATGCACTGGAACTATAATTGGCATTTATATAAAATCTCATTTAATACTCAGAACATTTATGGAAGCAGAGGTTATGATTAATTCAGTCTTACATATAAAATACTCATGCAAAGAAACATTAAGTAATTTATACACTGTCATATAGTAATTAATCCTTTTTGACTTAAAACTGAGACCAAGACCTTTTAGATTACACTCTCAAACCTAACAAATTGTATTACATAGGAATTTTTTTCAGTGAGAAATAAGTGATGTCTGGTACTCATTAATAAATTTAGTTATCATCCTAATAACACATATCATATATCATTATATTTTAATAATTTTACTTTAACTTTGCCCAGGCCAATATGGTTCAACATAAGGAATAAGAAGTCATCTCTATGTGTTCAGGGAATAATTATCCTTGGTGTCTGGGTGTGATCTCAAGCCAATAGAGGATGTCTGGCATGCCTCATGTTATTTCCAGGTCCTCATTCTGTTACCATTATAAGCATAGTCATTATAATATATAATATAATTATAATTTATAAAAACATCCAGATGATATTATTTGTTATTATTTCATTTATTACTCATAAAAATGTATAATTGTAAATCCTATATTAATAGGGAGGTACTAAGGGGAATGCATAGGGATTGCTTTTGCTACCTCATTAATGCAGATGTTCCCGATGAATAATCCATAAAGTAAAATGATCAGCAGTACGTTTCTTATCACTTCAACAGATTTCTGTTTCGCTTTGCCTTTCAAGTATTTATGAGCAAGAACAGGGACTGAACATCAAATAGGTTTCTTCTTGATCTCCTTATTTACTTTAGAAAACCTGCAATTGTAAAATCTTTCTCTGTCCCTTTGAGATGTAAATCTTTACAGCAGGGAATGTCTTTCTCAAGGTTCTGGAAGCTATCCCTCTGAAATGTCATCATCAAGAAAGGACCCCTGTGTCCCAGTCCCTTTGGGAGAGCAGGAGCCTAACTTCGGTTAAGTGCCAATGAACAAGCACAGATGGACACACTTTAGACTTCTGCCCTGCAGAACTTTTTCATGAGCTCACCTCAGTGTTTAAAAATACTCTATCTTTTGTTTCAATACGGTTGAGTTCAATCTCTCTCTGCTTGGCAATAGTCATGACCCTTATTGCGTAGTATTAAAAGACACCTTCCTTGCCTCTTATTTAACTCTAATGTAATTTTTCTTCAAAAACTCTGTGACCTATTTGCTATTAAAAAGAATTCATCAAGGAAAGACATTTTACTTTCAAAATCCATAATGATAACTGTCTTTGTTTGGGCTGCTGTAACAGAATAACCAGGTGAATTAAACAGGTATTAATTTCTCATAACTCTGCAGGCTGGAAGTTTAAGATTAGGGTGCCAGCAAGTTCAGGGTCTGGCGAATGCCCTCATGCTGGTTTATGCAGAGCCATTTTCTCATTGTATCTTACATGGCAGAAAGAAAGAACTAGCCCTCTTCTGCTGCTCATAAAAATTCTAATTTTACATGGGGACTCCACCCCATGACCTAGTTGCCTCCCAAAGTCTCCAGCTCCTAAAACCATGCCCCTAGAGGTTAGGGTTTCAGCATATGAGTTTTGGAGAGACACAAAGATAGCCTATAACAATAGCTGCTGTTATTCAGCAAGATTTACTTGGAATGTTTAAAGCACTATGCATTTATTTATTTTTATTATTTATTTATTTAAATAAAATATAAATAAATATATTTATATATTTTAAAAATATAAATATTTTTTTTACTTATTTGACTGAAAGAGGCAGAGAGAGAGCACAAACAGGGGAGTAACAGGTAGAGGGAAAGGGAGAAGTAAGCTCTTCACTGAGCAGAGAGCCAGATGTGGGGCTCGAACCCAGGACCCTGGAATCATGAACTGTGCCCAAGGCAGATGCTTAAATGACTGAGCCACCCAGGCACCCTGGCACTATGCATTTAAAGAGTAATATTCTCCAATTGGCTTTCCTAATTTTACTTAACTTGTCCAAATTAATTATTTAAAATTTCACCAACTTTTTAAAACTTTTGTTAAATTAACTATAGGAAGACTTTTAGAAAACCAATACGTTGATTGGTCAAAGAAAATACCAATCTACTTGGCAAACTAAATCTATATTAAGACTCAGTGAATTCTCCACTCTTGAAATCAATAATTAGACATTTACAAATTTATTTTAATCATGGATTTGTTCAATGTTCTCTAACATTTATTATGACCCCCTTTTCTCAGCAAACATTTACAAGTTCATTATCAGATGAATAGATACACCATAAATTTAATCTTTTCAAATGAATAAATCATTGATACACTATCATTATCACTTCCAAAATGTTCTGAGCTTTTTGTTTGATATATAAATTACAACACATGCTTCATAAAACAGCTCATTTTATGAATGCATCAGGATAGTTCTGACTCATATATTGTTTCTGGGAAAGAAGTTGTATCATTATATTAAAATATTCCTTAACCCCTCTTGACATACATCTTCAGATAAGTGAGAGAAAGAAAAAGAGGGTGAGAACTAGTTGTTCATTCATATATATATATATATGTATGAATTAATTTTTACTTAAAAATAAAAAAATAAATTTTTGCATTATATAAGTAAAAGTTACTATAAGAAAACAAAGACAGAGGCAAATTAGAAAAATACTTCAACAGACTTCAAAAAAATTAATTTTTATGAGGGAGAAAACTGAATTTATAAGACACTAAGTTAAAGAGCCCAAGTGGAAGTTAAGCATACATACAAAAAAGCTATTCTCGTTTATAACATTTATGTAAATTAAAGTTACATGAGCTCTAATTTTTAACCTATTATATGAGCAAAAGAAATTAAAAGTGAATAACATACAGTGATGTCTTGGACCTGGAGAAAGAGGCACTTGTCCATTGTTGCTGGAAGTATAATTAGCACAGCTGTTTTGGAAGAAAAGTCAACTATATCAAAATTGGAAATGCACACATTAGGTTCAGTTTTCACTAGAAATTCCATAACAGTCTCATTCTGAGTTTTCCTCCTTCTCTGGAGAATATAGTTGATATATCCCAGACCCAGTAAACTTTGTCTTTATATCTGGAAAAGTCTGTTTGACTCTTAGTAATATAAAAGCAGAGGGATTTTGAGGTGCTGTTTCAAGCCCAAAGCACTCCTGGCCACCTACCGTCAGGTGGCTCACTGACTGACTAGCCAGTTACATAGCCTGGCATGGCTATATCACCAGAAAGGCATTAACAATAATAAGAAAATAAAAATCCCAAAGATTTCCACCTTAAGATCTCTCTAAGCCATGATCCCTTGTGAAAACCATGGTCCTATATGGAGACAAGCTCGGGCTTAAGTGAATAAGCACCCAGGTGAGCTTGCACCTGAATCTTGCAATTCTTGGCTGCACTCTCCCTGGCTGCACAGTGTACTCTGCTTTTAAATAAAAGTCCTCTGTGCCAATGTAAAATCTGATGAGTCCTTTCAAATATTCAAGCTTGAGAAACCTTCACAATTTCCTAAAGACCACTGAGGGAAAAAATAGAATAAGAAACAAATCCCCAGAAGTATATTTTCTGTGACATCAGGAGACAGAAAATCCTAGTGCTTATGAGTTCTGCAAGAGGAGCAGTGTCAAGCTGTCTTTGAAAGAAGTGGAAAGGTTCTGAGGTGAAGAGGCTCACAAATCTCAAATATCTGTGGGTTTACTAAGAAAGGCCCAGCCTGAGAAATATATTCTGTAAGCATCACCCAAATTGAGTAGCTTTCCCATCTCTGGGAGTCTAGAAGCATACGATATAAAGATCCCTAGCACATGAGTAGGCAGACTACATGAGCAGATGAAAATGCGCAGAAGTACAGCCAGATCCAGATGAGAGTGTGTATGATAAAAGCAGCATCTCCTTTCAGGGGGTAAATGTTAGCATTTAAAAAATCACAGTGAGAATTCTGAGTGGCCAGTAGAAAGAAAGGAAAAGAAAAAAGGAAGGGGTGTAAAGGAAGGAAAGAAAGAAGGGAAACTTGCATCCATATCTCACTACATAAACCAGAAATGAAAAATTAGTAATCAGAGAGCTATATAACAAAGCCATACAATTATTAGAAGAAAATATGGGTCAATTCATGCTTTACTTTAGACCGAAGTAACCAATCTGTGATCCAATGTGATCTAAGTAGGTTTTAAAGTCCAGAAAAATGTAGAAGAGAAAGGATACAATTGGCTTTATGAAGATAAAAACTTCCACATGAACAAAATACCAAAATCTAAAAACAATGATTAAAATGGAGAAAAATGAAGAATGTATCATAGACAAGGAAATTATTCTTTTTACCATTATATGTATATTAAGCACTTTATAATGTAAAATGACAGTGAATTTCTTAAATACAAAGACTCACTATATTGAGCATTTTTTATAGAGACTAGGTCTTTCCATGCAAATATTGAGTTTTTTTCTTTTAGTATTTGGCTGTTTGCCATCTTTGAAGCAGCATCTGTAAACTCCCTTATGCCCTTAGATGTGAGGGCTTCTCATATTGTGGCAGGATTAATGAAACCTGGTTATAAGGGTAACTTTATTTTAATGGAGGAGTTGTGGGTACACAAAGATATATAATATTTCTTTGTAAAAACCAATCTGAGGGGCGCCTGGGTGGCTCAGTCAGTTAAGCATTGACTCAAGTCATGATCCTGGGGTCCTGAGATTGAGCCCCACATCAGGCTCCCTGCTCAGCAGGCAGCCTGCTTCTCACTCTCCCTCAGCCTCTCCCCTCCTTTCCCCTCCCCTCCCTTCTTCTGTGCTCTTTCTCTCTTGGAGAAATCAAATAAATAATTTTTAAAATTTGTTTTGAAATTTTTTTAAGATTTCAATTGTAATTTCTTAATTAAAAGTTTTGTAGAGCCAACTAAGCTCTCTAAAGAAGTTGTTTTTTAGGAGCACCTGTGTGGCTCAGTCATTAAGCATCTGCCTTCAGCTTAGGTAGTGATCCTGAGGGGAGCCTGCTTCTCCCTCTCTCAGTCCCCCTGGTTGTGTTCCTTCTCTAGCTGTGTTTCTCATTGTCAAATAAATGAATAAAATCTTGAAAAAAAAAAAAAAAAAGGAGTTGTTTTTTCTAGAAGTAAAGAAGAGATGAGAGGGGCACCTGGGTTGTTCAGTGAGTTAAGTGTCCTGATTTCTGCTTAGGTCATGATCTCTGAGTCCTGAGATTGAGCCCCATGCTGCAGCCTCAATGCTCAGCAAGGATTCTGTTTCTTCCTCTCCCTCTGCTCCTCTCCCTCCTTGCACACACACACACTCTCTCTCAAATAAATAAATCAATAAGTAAAATCTTTATTCTTAAGTTTTGTTGATTCTTTATAATTCATATACTTAGAGTTGGTATGTTCTGTAACTGTGAACTATTTAGTGACAATAAATAGAACATATATAAAAACTATAAAAGTAATTGCAATAAAAATCATCTTAATTGCAAAGCAAATTGCTTTCCATTTTAGAGGATTTATTGGAGAGTAAAGACTAGAATGCAGAATTATGGAGAAAAGAGACTGAGAAAGTGTGAGAGCACACAAAAGGGTAGATTTATTAAAAGGCATAAGAAGAAATATCTATTTGTCCATAGAAGAAAAATAAAATGTAGATTTTGGTAAAAAGAATATTTTTTCCTATTAAAATATCTAAGATCAAATCCCAAGCATAATAAGCCATTTGTGCTCTATCTCTGACTCTGTTTTTCTGCTTTAAAGAAAGAATATTAATACTTAACTTACATGGTTAATGTCCAGAAATTTATTGATTCAGATATAACAAAGTGATTTGCAAATTTCTTTGTAGTTAATTTTATGTCATCTTGTTACCTGAGCTGATATGGGCAATAAATATATTCTCAAAGAGGAAATGCAAATTACAAAAAAAAGTTTTTGTAATTGAAAAATTTGCTAATAATTCTTACATTCTCTGTAATCAAGTCTCAATATTATATTGTAAGTTATTAACTAAAACTACAATTTAATCTGAATTTGTGATCATTTCAATACTAACCAAAATGACCAGTTCCTTAATGTAAGGTTGCAATGGGTTATGTTTGTGGCAGTATCTGTGTGCGTGAGTATAAAGAAGCAACACCTGAGAAAAGGTTATATTAATTAATGCAAAAACATTATTTGGAAATTTTTATTTTCTTGTTTTGTCTGTAATCTAATCTCTGTTTGCTAAAGTAATATTTGCAAAAAAGTTAGAAGTCATTATTTTCATTTATTTATGCTTCACTCACTATTTAACAAGTTGTTAGACAATTTTCTGCTTCTTAGTGGACTGCAGGCGTCTAACAGCTAACTTTGCCTGATACCTGCTCTCATCAATTGCACAAAAGCTTGTTTTTCTTCTCGTGATGTGTTGTACTTCACTTTGACCTGTGAATCCTGCAGTTGTAACCTTCTTCAGTGATGGCATTCTAGTCTTCATGACTCAGCCTTAACTCCGGTTTTGAAAACAAATATGTTGGGGGATTGTAAGGGAGGGACTTGGCCCTTAGGGTTGTCTCTTGCTTTTTCTTGACTCCCAATAAATATTGTAAAAAAGACACTACAAATCACATTGTATTGTGGATCTTGCTAAGTAATAATATTAAACAGATACTACAGAGTAAATAAAACCTTTCTTTCTCAAGATTAAAAAAATAAAGTGTTTATTTTTAGAGTTACTATTGGATTCATTTATCAAATCTTAAATATAAATAAAATTTTTGTAAGTAATATTCTTTATAGCTTAGCACATTTTCAATGTTTAATTTATGTATCATTTAACAAGTTTTTAAATATTCAAAAATCTTTATGTTACTTATACATGAAGGAAAATAAAATTCTGATGAGTACAAAGAAGACTTCTCCAAAGTAGTTATCGTTTACATGAATTTATCAAAGCCAAGAGATCCTGTTTTGCAAATTAATTTTCAAAATGTAATTTACTTTCATTTGGTTTGAAGATTATTTCTGTTGTCTTTTCAAGGTCTTGGTAATTGAATAAACACATACTTTTGTTACCAATATGTTTGTCTCCAATAACATTATGCATTTTTAAAATTAACAACTCAAGCAGAAAACTAATTTTTTTATGTGAGTTTCTTCACAAACTGAACCATTTTCTTCAGCTAGAAATATGGCCATTTTCAAATAGAAATCCATATCTACATCTGTTAAAGGGTTTTGAGGAAGTTTGTGATGTATCATTGAAAGAGTTTGGTTAGAAGTGAAAAACATAAGAGACTATTAACTATAAGAAAACAAACTTTAAGTCTTCCTTTAACTGTATTTTAGATTTGGCATAGATTCTTCTAAAACATCCACTTGTCTTTAGTGTTCATCCTTACTTATACCTTTAGCTGATTTGGTGATAGAAGAGTTTAAATTTGTTGATTCCTATCAAGTTACATGGAAGAAAGATACGTTGCTGCTTTTTCCAGTGAAAAGCTCTGCTATAGATCACCTATTGTTAATTTCAAGGATGCCCGAGAAAGAGAAGATAAAGAGAGAAGAAAAGAAAGAAAAGAAAGTGAAAGTAAGGAAAGTAAATGCAAGGGGGAAAACCATGTATTCAAATTCACCAGTGTAGTGGGAAAAAACCCAAAAATTTGAATTTAAGGAGAAACTTCATGTTGGCAAAATATACAAGAGCATTCATTTAAAAATTCATCTTTGATTTTCTGCCAACAGATTTGTGTACGCACTTACTATCCATTTAGTAAATATCAATGGCTTATACAAAACAGCACAAAAACTGAATTTTTTTTATTTATTTTTCTGGAGGCTTGAAGAGGAAATGTGGTAGAAATGTTAAGTTTGCTATCAAATCTTGAGAAATCAGCAGTTTATTATATGGAAAATAGCATCCTAAATTGGGAAATAGTTGTTGGAATGAAAACACTTTTCTTAAACTAAGTATGTTCACAGATTTGAAGAGTTTGGGGGTCAAGTAAAAAGTTTGATAAAAGGAAACCTTTAATAAATAGAAAAACTGAGACTCTAACTCTCATAATACTCTATTTTCAGAATTTGAAAATTATAGCCTGCAGACTGAATCTGGCCTGCCACCTGTTTCTTTTTAAAATATAGTTCTACTGTAACACACACTTGTACATTTGTTTACATATGTTTGCGTATCTTCGAAGGCTGCCGTTGTGCTACAAATGCTGAGGTTAGTAGTGTGTCAGAGTCTGTATGGTCCACAAAGCCAAAATAATTTACTGTGGGACCCTATAAACAAAAAGCTGGTTGAATTCCATAAGTTTTGTTTTGTTTTATTGCAATTTTACCTGCCTTTCTGGTCTTTGCATCTATGAATTGTTGTTACAAAGAAAGATATATCATACCATTCACAGCTTATGTTTTCTCTATTTCCTTATAACTATATTGCATACAAGTGTTGAAACTATACTTCTTTGATAGTTTTTATTACAGACCCCATTGTAAATATTGTGCCTCTGAAAGATATTGTTAGCTAAATAACCGCTTTTTTTTAAAGATTTTATTTATTTGACAGAGAGAAACACAGCCAGAGAGGGAACACAAACAGAAGGAGTGAGAGAGGGAGAAGCAGGCTTCCCATGAGCAGGAAGCCTGATGAGGGGCTTGATCCGGGGTCTCCGGGGTCATGACCTGAGCTGAAGGCAGTCGCTTAACCAACTGAGCCACCCAGGTGCCCCAATAACATTTTTTTTCCATTTTTTTATTGTTACTTAATTTTTTTTCACTGTTCCACGATTCATTGCCCATTCCCCACACCCAGTGCTCCATACAATAGGTGTCCCCAGTACCCACCACCAGGCTCTCCCACCCCCCACCCCCTTCCCTCCAAGTCCCTCAGTTTGTTTCTGTGTCCAAAGTCTCTCTTGTTTTGTTTCTCTCCCTGAGTTACCCTACTTCCCATTTCCTTTCCTTCTCCTACTGTCTTCTATATTACCCCTTTTGCACCGCATGTAAGTGAAACCATGTGATACTTGACTTTCTCTACTTGGCTTATTTCAC